>PVLC010003827.1:0-92475 GCA_004027655.1 Graphiurus murinus | reverse complement strand
CCAAATGGGGAGACAAGACTTTCATCTCTCCTGGACCCTCACCTCTGCCTGGTGATAAGGAGGCACCCTGTCTCTTCTTGCCAGGGTGGTGTCAGGAAAGGCACAGCAGAGGACTGTCAGGACCTTCACCACTACCTGGCTAACAAGTCCCTCTCCTCCCACCAGGGTGTCAACTGAGACTAAGTGCAAAATTTGAACTTCCATTACCAAGGTGGCACCTCTACCCCAGCTGGCACAATGTCAGAGGAGGCTTACTAAAACAAGTTCATCTGGGTGTGGTGGCGCATGCTTGTAATCCCAGCATTTGGGAGGCTGAGACCAGAGGATCTGGGTTGGCGGCCAGCCTCAGCTACCTAGTGAGGCCTTCCACTACTTAAGAAGATCCTGTTTCAAAATAAAGAATAAAAATAGGACTGGGGGTATAGCTCAGAGGTAGAATGCCCCTGAGTTCAATACCCAGTACCGCAAAAAAAAAAAAAAAAAAAGAAGTTCTAGAAACATAGTACTCATAATGCCCAGAATTCAACAGAACAAATAGTCTCAACTCAAAGGCAAAAAAGATGATTACCGGATGTCAACACCAAGATCACACAGATGTCAGATTTATCTGACAAGTGTTTTAAAGTGACCATCATAAAAAATGTTTCAGCAATTAATTGCATACACTTGAAATAAATGTACAAACAATAGTTTCATCAAGGAAATATAAGATCTTAATAGATGGGTCTTGCAGCAAAATAGAGAAAACAGAACAAAGTATCAATGAACTTAAAGACAGAAAAATACAAATTCCCCAATTTAAAAGATAGAGAAAACAGTCTAAGAAAAAAATGAACAGAATCTCAAGGATCTGGGGACCATGATAAATGATATAGTATTGTCTGTGTTATCAGAGTTTCAAAGATATAATGAGACTGAAAAAGAATTGAAAGAAATAATAGCTGAAAATTTACCAAATTTTGGCAAAAGATACAAACCTACTCCTTCCAGAAGGCAGGCAAGCCTCAAAAGAATAAACACAAAGAAATCTACTCTAAGATACATAATAGTCAAATTCTAAAAATCAAAGACAAAGAAAAATCTTGGAAGCAGTTAGAAAAGAAACAACTCCTGACCTAAAGGTAAAACAATCACAATGACAGCAGTTTCTCAGTTAAAACCATGAAGGCCAGAAGAAATTGGCATGTTTTTTAAATGTTGAAAGAACTGTGTCAACCCAGCATTTTATTTATTTATTTTTTGCGGTACTGGGGATTGAACTCAGGGGCATTCTACCTCCAAGCTACGTCCCCAGCCCTATTTTTTATTCTTTATTTTGAAACAGGGTCTCACTAAGTTGTGGAATGCCTCACTAGGTAGCTGAGGCTGGCCGCGAACCGGGATCCTCTGGTCTTAGCCTCCCAAATGCTGGGATTACAAGCATGGGCCACCACGCCCAGCTTCAATCCAGCATTTTATATCCAGCAAAAATATCCTTGAGCAATGAAGAGGAACCCAAAACATCCTCAAATGAAAAGGAACTGAAAGTTTGTCCCCAGTTTATCTATTCTAAAACAATGGCCAAAGTTAAATTCCTGAAACAGAAAGGAAATCATAAAAGCGGGAATTTTGGTACTACATTAAGAAGGAAAAACAAATATGGAAAAAGAATTAAAATATTCATAGATACAATAGTTTTTCCGTGTCTCCTTCAATTTGCCAAATTATGTTTAACATTTGAAGCAAAAATTATAGCACTGTCTGATGTTCTCAATTCTTAAGACAAGTGTATTATAAACTGAGCACACAATGGAGCATTGAAAAGGACACCACACCATTTCTGTGGAATTCTTAACAAAAATACATCTCCATCTGGTCATGAAAAAAAAATACATGAAAAACTCAAATTGAAGAACATTCTACAAGTTGGGTATAGTGGCACATGTCTGTAATCTCAGTACTTGGGAGGCTGAGACAGGAGGATAGGAGACAGTGGCCAGTTTCAGCAATTTAGTAGGAACATTTCAAAATAAAACGGTGGAGGTGGTGGAGGTAGAGTTTGGAGATAGAATGTCTCTGGGATCAACCTCCAGTACCAAAAAAAAACATTCTATAAAATAAGTGATCAATACTCTAAAATGTCAAGATTATGAGACACTGAGTAATTGTTACCTTGTAAGAAGACTTAGGAGATATAACAAGTAAAAGCAATGTGGAATCCTGGACAAAGAGAAGGCCAGTGGCAGTAAACCTGGCAAAATTTGAGTAAGATCTATAGATTAGTTAATGGTATTATAATATTGTTAATTTCCCGGTACACACTGATAATTATAGCTATTTAACTGTTAACATTAAACTCAGTAATAGTTTTCGCCTTTTCTCAAAGTCAAATATTCTTGTTTTAGAAGCCATCTATATAAAACCATGAGTGGTCAGATTTGAAGAGACATGAAAGAAGCCAACAGAATATTAGCAAAAAAAAAAAAAAAAACTTAGGTTTTTATATGTATATAAGAACTTTATATTAAAAGAATATTTAGACAATGAGAGAAGAGAATCAGTAGAGACTGAAATTGTCTCTGTGATGGACTGGATATTGAATGACCTCTAAAGGCCCATGAGCTAAAGACTTGGTCTCCAGTTCATGGTGCTACGGGGCTATAGTGGAAGGAGGTGAACTCTTCAGCAGGTGAGTCATAGTGGAAGAAAATTAGATCACTGGAGGTGTGCCTCTGAAGGAGATATTGAGATGCCAGCCCCTTCCTCTTTCGTTCCCAGGTTGCCATGAGGTGAATAAGCCTCCTCTGCCACTTATTGGGGTGTTTCTTCCATGAAGTACTGTGCTGCCACAAGCTCAAAGCAACATGGCCATGATATCAGGAAACCACAAGCCAAAATAAACCTTTCCTCCATATAAGTTGATTATCTCAAGTATTCTGTTACAGTGATGGAAAGCTGACATTCTCTTATTTAGAAAAATTAAGTCACTGGGGAAATCTGGTACATTCTACCTTTGATATGGGGGAAGGGAGAAAAGATGAAAAAATAATACATTTCTGGCCTAAAAGCCTGGAAACCTAACTATCCAAAGTATTATGAAGAAGAATTAAGAGTTCCTCCCTAAGTTAGAGTTTTAGAGAAAAATAATTTTTACAAGCCCAAGCATGAGAAGCCTAATAATGGAGATTAAGAAACTAGAACCAAGAAACATTTATATATACTACTTGAATTGCAAAGGCTCAGAAGAAATATGAAGTGGCTGAAGTTGAAAGTCCAAATTAGTAGCAAATATCACCACTGACAGTTTATTTTTTAGGCATTTTGATTTTTACTCTAGGAAAGTATTACTTTTACTATCCCAACTTTCTTCACTATCACTTCATTACAAAATGCTAGCCGGGCGTGGTGGCGCACGCTTGTAATCCCAGCATTCGGGAGGCTGAGACCAGAGGATCCGGGTTCGCGGCCAGCCTCAGCTACCTAGTGAGGCACTCCGCAACTTAGTGAGACTCGGTTTCAAAATAAAGAATAAAAAATGGGTCTGGGGGTATAGCTCGGGGGTAGAACGCCCCTGAGTTCAATCCCCAGTACCGCAAAAAAAAAAAAATGCTTCCATTGAAGCTACCCTAAAAGGAAGTAGAAACAACCTAGAGGCCAACTCTATTAAATTATTCTTTCCAGCATTTGATACAGGAGGTGATAGAGAACCAGGAGAGACGACTGTTCCAGAAGTCAAGAGAAGATATAGGTTAAGAAGACAAAATTTTGAGTTTGAGTCTAGCAAGGCTAAGTGCCACAGGAAACAAAATTTAAAACTATTTAGAATAATGTAACAGAACCCAGGGTCTCTGTATCATTCGAAGAATCTATATAATCTGGAATTACTTGACCTAGAATAAACAGAATAGGTGAATGATATTCAAGATAAAAGGTAAACAACAGAGATCAAACTCAATATACTCAGATGTTGAAATTATCAGGAAAGGTGTTTAATGCACCTATACTAATTATACTCATGTCTATAATGAATGACTGGATAGAAAATCTCATTAGAGAAACAGAAACCATTAAAAAGAATCATATTCAAATTCTAGAAACAAAGAATACACTATCCAAAGTAAAAAATAATAATAATAATAATACCAATAAATGGAAGAGAAGAGTAGTGAAGTTACAGGTCACTAGAAATTATATAATCTGGAGTTCAGAGGAAAAAAATGAATAGTCTTAGGAATTAGTTCCAGAAAGAGAGGTGAGAAAAAAGGGAATAGAAACATCATTTGAAGAAAAAATGGCTAATATAATGAGCCAAATATGATAAAAGCAATAAACAGACTCCAGAAAGCAAGAAATGTAGTTAGTTGAATAGTGGCCCCTCAAAGTTATGCCCGAGTGCTAATCCCTTGTACTTCTGAATGTGACTTTATTTGAAAATAGGAGCTTTGCAAATGCTATTAAATTAAGGGTTTCGGGATGAGATCATCTGGATTTAGATTAGACCCTAAATCCAATAACAAGTATCCTTAAAGAGTAAAGAACATTACACAGACACAGAGGAGGTGGCAAGGTGAAGATGGAGGTAGAGACTGAAATGATGAATTTACAGGCCAAGGAACACCAAGAATTGCTGATAGTCACAAGAAAAAGAGGCACAAGATGGAGTTTTCCTCAGAACCTCTAGAAATAACTGGGCTGGTACTAATTCCAGACTTCTGATCTCCTAAACTGTGAGAGAATAAATTTATTTTATTTAAGGCAATGTCTTCTTATATAATCGATTATGCAATAAATATCTTTGTAGATTTTCCCCTACTTTGAATTTTGAATTATTTTCTTGGGACAGATGCCAAGATTAAAAGTTAGTGATTAATTAATGGATCAATTCAATGAATATTTTTAAACAACTGGTAGAATTCTAGCTTCTGGTGATGGAAGAATGAATTCACTGGATAGTCTCTTGCAGATAACAATGTAAGATCGAAACAAAATTAAAAAAATTTTTTTTTGAAGACACTAACATGTGATCAAAATCAGAGACAGGTATCAAGGAAGAGTTTTCTCTTGAAAGACCAAAACTTTATGGAGGAAGAACTATGATTCTTATGGCGTGGGTAGGAGGATTTAGGGAATCCTCTGCCTCCTGCAGTTCTTGTGTAAAACTGTAGTCTTAGAGCTGGGTGTGGTGGTGAATGGCTGTGATCCCAATAACTTGGAAGGCTGAGGCAGGAGAATCACAAATTTGGGGCCAGTCTGGGCAACCTGTCTCAAAATTCAAGAAAAGGGCTGAGGATGTAGCTCAGTAGAAGAGAGCTTACCTAGCATGTGGGAGATCCTGGGTTCAATATCCAGTACCACAAAAAAACAAAACAGAAAGCTGCAGTCTTACTAACTAGAGGAAACAAAAGAAAGCAATTTGAACTGGAAGAAGAAATCCTAGAAGCAACAGAGCTGCAGATGTGATACAACATCAAACCTGAATACAAACTCTACCCAAATCCTGAGACCCCAGACATGATCATGTGAAAGTAGGCAGAAACCAGTGAGAACTGGTTGAGACTTGAAAGGTGCTACTTTCTGGACTGAGTGCAGTCTCTAATCTTTACACAGCTCAAATGACAGAAAGCTTAATAAAGCTTTACTAGCTTGACATTATCAGTCGGACTGAGGTAGCAAAGTAGCTGGAAATTTAGGGGATAAATACTGGAAGCTGGAGCAGCAAAGACAGTGGACTCCAAAATCTGCACATGAACTCATATCAAATTACTGGCTTTTTACAACTTTATTATGTAGGCTCAGGAGAGAGCATAAAAGAAAAAGCCACAATCAGAAAGTGAAAGAACTGAGTGGCGATATCAGCCTAAGGATATCACTGTAGAAGAAAACAAAGTTTGCAGCTTTTGTTTAGGCAACTTGATTATTGAGTCAAAAAGAAAGGCAGAAAGCAAAAAACAAAAACAAAATGAAGACATTAATTTGAAAAAGAAAAGATGATCCAGATTTACTACAACTTGTTATCTACCATATCCATTTTTCGAACAAAAGTTAAAGACATTGTAATCCCAGCATTCGGGAGGCTGAGACCGGAGGATCTGGGTTCACGGCCAGCCTCAGCTACCTAGTGCGGCACTCCGCAACTTAGTGAGACCCGGTTTCAAAATAAAGAATTAAAAAAAAAATAGGGCTGGGAGTGTAGCTCGGAGGTAGAATGCCCAAGTTCAACCCCCAGTACCGCAAAAAAAACAAAAACAAAAACAAAAAAACACTGAACAGAGAACCACATGAATAAGTAAACAAAAACTAACACTCATAAGGCTCAGATATTGGATTTAGTTGATAAAAACGCCAAAGCAACTATCATAAAGATATTCAAACAATTAAAGGAAAATATAATCTCAATAATAATACACATATTATATGAAGAAAATTGAAGTAGAGGTAAGAATCAGTAAACTTGCAAATAGCTCAATAGAAAGTATATAATCTAAAATATTAAAGAAAAATAAAAAGAGCTCAGATGCCTGTGGGACAATATCAACAAGTTCAACATATAGAGAGGAAGAAAAAGGGTAGAAATATATTTTTGAAAAAAAAAAATTAGTGGCCAAAAACTTTCCAACACTGGCTTTACAAAGCTAGTTTACAGTTCTATGAAGCTAAGTGAATTCCAAGATTAATTTAAAACACTCTTAGATAAAACATAGTCAAACTGGGAAAAAAACAAAGATAAACAGAATATCTTGACAGTAGCTAGAGAAAACACATTCTATACACGATGCTAAAAAAGGGCTCTCTTTTAAGAAAAAATTGAAGCTTCAACTCTTACCTCCTACCATAGATACAAAACTATTTTTAAATATATCTTAGCATTAAACATAAAGCTAAAACCATAAGATGTCTATAAGAAAACATATGAAAAAATCCGAGACCTTAGGGTAGTCAAAGATTTTTAGGTAAGACCAAAAAAGCATAAATATAAGAAAAAATTGAAAATTTTACCTCATCAAAATTTAAAACTTTTGCTTTTCAAAAGATCACATTACGATAATGAAAGACAAGTCTCAGGCAGGGAGATAATTCCTATAATGCAAATGACTTATATTCAAGATACAAAGAACTTGTATAATGAATCAATAATAAGACAAAAAAATTAGAAACTGGGGAAAATATGCGAACACTTCACAAAGATATATAAATGATCAATAAGACATGAAAAGAAACTTACATGATTCATCATCAGTGAAATACAAACTAAAGCATCAATGACATACCACTATACCCTCAATAGAATGAGGCTAACCACAGTAATGTATGGAGCTTTTATACATTGCTGGTGGGAATGTATGGATACAACACACTGAAAAAAAAATCTGAGGTTTTTTTTTTATAAAATTAAATTTACACTTACCATATGATCCAGCATTTCCACTCCAACGTATTTTTCCAAGAGAATTAGAAACAAATCTGCATAAAATTTTGCATATGAATATTCACAGTTTTATTTGTAATAGTCCCAAACTAAAAACAACTTAAATGCCCATCAACAAGTAAACTGATAAAACAGTTGTGATATATCTCCATTGTACAATGGACTAGTACTTAGCAATAAAGAGGAACAAACTACTAATTCACAAAAACATAAGTGAATCTGGAAAATATTACAGTGAGTAAAAGAAGTCAGACATAAAACTGTACATACTGCATCATTCTATTTCGTGAAATTCTTTGAAAAGGCAAAACTAATCTTTAGTGCTGGCAAGAATATTATTGTTGTCTGAAGCCAGGGGAAGTAAGGAAAACCATCAGAAGAGGGGCACAATGGCAACTTCTGTAGTAATGGCAACAATCCCATCTTGATTGTAGAGGTACATGGCTGCATACATTTTTAAAAATGCATCAAACTGTATACTAAAGTAAGTTTATTGCATATAAACTATACCTCAATATGTTTGATTAAAACATTTAAAAATGTAGTTATCTTTGACACAACTGGTGACACTAAGTCATTGTTTATAGTTATAATTAATTTCATAATTAATTTCCTAGCACTTGCTACATTAATAATTTGATACCATTTGAATTTAGTATGTGTTCAGAACATAACTTCCTGCCTTCCCATCCATCCCCCCAACAAATACACATTCCCATTCTAAAGATATTTCCACAATGGCAGGAATTCTTGACTGTCCTGTTTGTGCTGTATCCTTCCTCAGAGCCAAGAAGCATACCCAGTTTGAGGTAGGTAGTTAATACATACTAGTTGAAGTGATGAATAAATGGCTCTCTCACATGTTAGTATCCATTGGGAATCTCTACTGGGCCTTTATTTACTTTCCTTGGCCAATCTTCTCTACTTCTCTGGCTCCAGTTACATTTATTTACTGATGACTAAGATCTGTGTGTCCTATCTTCTTTTGGTGATCACCAAATCCATTTCAACTGCCCATGGGACACTTCTACCTCAATGTCCCCACAGGAAACACAAATTCCACAGGTTTAAAGCAGAGATCATAAACACCGTCCAAGTTTATTCATCTCATCCGTAATAAAAATAAAGCCTTACCTAGAACACCTCACACTCATATTACCTCGTTTGCTCCTCAAATGGTCTCTATTTACATGAGTTACCCATGTAACTCTTGCTTCCACCCTAAATGGCCTAGGGAAAGCATCCTCTCAGAAGCTAGCACCAGAGATCATTTAATTTCCTCAACTGTACCTTAGACAACTTTACACTAGCTACAGTCCTGTATGCCCACAGGCTCTGTCTTAATCCAATCTTTGTTATTTCCTGGATTTGTGTGAAACCACTCTAATTGGTCTTTCTGCCACTGGTCTCTTTTTGTCTAGTTCATATTTATATTGCTTATAAAATTATCTTTCCAAAAAGCGATCGTGTCACTACTCTTTAAAGGTCTCTGCTTAATACACAGATTCACAAAGACAGTGAAACTGTCCCTCCCCCCGAGAAGGAGGAACACTGGAATGATAAGGGGAAGCAGGAATAGCCTTAGTGCAACTGAAAGGAGAGAAGTAATTTTTTCCTGGAAACAGAGTATAAATCAGTAAGTTTGGGAGGGTATGGCCTAATGATTAAAAAAATTCAAATTCCTAGTAAAGTACACATCATTTCAGCCTCCCCATCAGCCACTTCTATTTTAAGCATTATCTGAAACATCGCATCCTTTTATGTCTTCAGTGCTTTGTAATCCCTTTCCTTCTTTTTATCCACCTTAAATGTCTATGCACTCTTGAAAACTTAATTCCAATGTCCCCTCTGCTAAGATGTTTTCCCTAATTCCTTCAGTCAGCTGTTTACTCCCATTCATGGTTCTTGACATAGCTAACACATCTCAAGTTAATATTTATAAAGGTTATTCCTAGTATGTGCAGCAGGCATTATACATTGTCCCACATTATTTCATGTCACATGCTAAAAATCTTTATCTTTTATCAAATTGTTGTTTAATGTTGAATGCTGATCCCTAGAAAGAGAGCTACTGTGTGGTGGTGATTTATCTTCTTCTCAATACTGGTTTTACTTGCCTGTCAGTTTCTACCTTAACTGTGACTCCTTCTGGGCCCAGTGCTTAGGATGTTACTTAGTAAGTACTTCTCCACAGCAAATAAATGGATGTTCATTTCCCATTCTTCAACTGAAGCAATTTCAGTGTTGAAGGGGGATGAAATTCTATAGCCAGGTTAACATCATGTCCATCTAATTATTCACCAACATACTTAAAATTATTGAAAACTGTTCCTAATGTTATTATATACTATCTCTCCCTTTTAAAGCATTGTTTAAACTGTGAACTTCAAATCATTTTTCCAGAAATAGAATTTGTTTTCTCCAATTTCTAGTCAATAGGCTTGATTCTGGACTTTTCTTATATTTAAGAAAAATGATACGAATAAAAACATTTTGAAACTTTTCACATATTTGTTTTCTCTGATAGTTAAATCTCCTTTAAATGTGACTATGTTAAGATGGCAGAACTTTCTAGAACCTTAAATGAGTCAGAGTTTAAAATCAATGAATAATCCCATATAGAAAAATAAGTATAGTACATTACAAATAGGATGTTTTATTTGTGTATAGCCTTAAATGTGTATATAAATATAAAATTTTATCTTAGAATAAAATTCAATGTCCATTCTAGTACAAAAGAATCAAACTTAAATGGCTTAAGCTTAGGTGCGCATAGAGTTAAGGGCAGAAATAAATTTATTAACAAAATCTATGATAAAAAAACAATATTGAGAAGACCATGGACCATCACCACACACCAGTCCTACTACAGGGGCCAGCCTTCAAATATTATATAATTGTGTAAAGATTTGCAAAGCAAAAATGCACTGTTTCTGAATTCATGTATATAATGCTTATTTAACCGATATAATGAGTCAATAAATGTCAGTCTCCTTCTCGTGTATATCCCTTTGTCTCCTTAAATGAATCTTGCCCTGGTGTGTTAGCACCAGTTATTTCTTTTTTCTTTTTCTTTCTGGGTGCAGAAATTCTTTACATGCAGTATTCTATATACTGGAGAGTTGACTTGAGTGAGAAGAGAACCACACATACAAAATTTTAGCCATTGTCATTTGTAAAAACTAAAATAAAATAAAATCTCGTTAGATACAGCTAGCTGAATGTTGGAGGGAGGGCAATGCTGGAATCATTTCAATATGACTTGGAATGAGCTGAGGTACATGGCTGCCAGCTACCTGGTAGGTACTATAATTAATCTTATGTCATTAAATAAAAACCACATCATTGCCATACTGTTCTAGCAAAAGCCAAAGTATTCCACCGTTAGATGAAAAATAATTCTTTCTTCAAAGATATGATTCAAATAATTCCAAATAGAATTTTCATGTTGCGTTGAAATCTCTTCTGATACAAACAGACAAAGCTACAGGTAGTTCCACTTCAGGAGAAAGCATAATGATGATCATTTTTTTTCTGCACCACGGTGGCTCATTTCAGATCTACATCAAAGTTTCTGTGGTAGGAACAGTTCTTACTGCGCTTGTACACTAACTTTTTTAAAGCATCGTATGTGCCTTACTATGAATGCATTGGTATATCAAGGCTCAAGATGAGTGTTTTTGTCCTTCTGAGTTCTATAGTTACATACTACAGTGATTTAAGGTGGGTTAGTCCTGAATAGTTATTGTTTTACTTAAAGTCTGCTTGTTTCTTACCTGTATTACTGTTACTCGACAAAGTGTGTTTTTATATGCATCTGGATTTTTTTCTTCAAATGTAAGTTTTTTTCTCTAGAGTTTAAAATTTCAGCAAAATGAGTTGATCTATAATTCTACAGTTTTTATGGAAGAACAGTTATGTGATATGTAGTTTATATGCCCCTGGGAGTTTGGCCAGCATGTAAGGTCTGAAGGAACCTGACATGATAGCTTAGTTTATATAAACTTGGGCTGCCTATTCAAAGAATACACCTGTTTTAGGGTCACTATAGGAAGACCAAGCCTTTAGGAGAGTTCACATTATATACCTAATTTTTTCAAGGTCTTTGGAAAGCAGTAGAAGCTAAATTCAGAGGGATTTAACAGAAGTAACTGCAAATCACAGCAGCATCTGCTGACCCCATTCCAAACCCATAAATATGCTTTCTTCATTGGAGTCTAAGTAATTTCTTCTCATTTTATACTATCATTTGTGTAACAAATGAAAATTTGGGCTCAGAAGTGACACAATATTATGTTTCAAGAAAAATTTAAAATGTGTGCTGGGGGGGGGAAGATGTGGGGCATATATGCATTTAAATGGTTTCTTTCTCCATATTCTCCTACTAGCAATCTATTAAGTTGTACTTAACATTGGTCTTTTTTAAAAAAATGCACACCCCATCTTAAGAAAAGAAGATGCAAATAGCTACTTTGATGATACATATGTGGATTATAAACATAAAGTATAAGGAAAATGAGAAAGGAAAAGGGTTGATTTTTAGAGTCTAGGGGGCCCAGCCACCTCTCCCTCCCTACCCGTAACCCCCATCTTAATGTAATCTATACCAAGATCATACTGTTGAAAGTAAATAGTTAAAACAAGCCTGTATCTACAAAAGAAGTCTACTGTACCATATTATCTTCACAAAAGGAGGCATATCCCTTGAAATGTATTAAGTACAAATTATATTTGAAAAGAAAGTTTTAAATTAAATACACATTTTCTTTTGCTAGAAATGGCACCACCACCTAAAAGTCACAATGATAGAAAGCCCCTCTATAAAACACTTCTTGATTTTGAAAAATAAATCAATATGGTTTAACTAAAACACTAAGTGATTCTTCATATTATTTATGAAGAATAAAACAGTATGTTATATTTTACTCTAAAGGTTTCACAAATAACACCATTCAATGGGCGATGGTCACATGAATGATACAGAACTGAAATGAAATCCATCCAGAAAAGATAATTTACTAAAATAATTCATTCATTTCCCATTTAAGCATTGTTCTAATGACTATTATACAAACGGACTACTTATCCTTACTGGTTATAAAAAAAGATTTCTAGTATGATTAGTATGGAAAAGCACAGTAAAGATGTAAAACTTTCAACAATGTAAATATAAACCAAAATCTTCTATTACTTCAGATGAAATGAACAGCATTTCAAGAATATCTCTGCCATAATTTTCTTTAAAAAGCTGAATGATTTTTAAACACTGTGGAGTTATAATTAAAGACTATCAAGGTATATAACAAAAACCCCTGAAACATTATGGTATGACTATAATCTTGAATGAGTTTTTGAAATGTGTAGAAGTTATAGAAACAGACTGACTATGATAGACAACATCTGAGGTTCACAGTACATTGATCTACAACTTTTCTACAAAAAAAATAAATCAAATATGAATGCTCAATTTAAAAAAGGATAATTAAAATATACTTGATAAAACTTAAAAGAAGCAAACATTCATTTATGACAAAGATTCAAAGGACTTGCTTCTAAAGTGATAAAAATCTTTAGGTAAGTCTAAGCAAGAATAAAAGAATCAGAGAATATTCAGCCACTTTCTGCTCTGTGAAATCAGCTGTGTCAATAACTTCAGTTGTACAATAATCTCACTTTGTAGATTTAAACAAAAGGATGTGAACTTAATGCCTACATTCTGATGAGAAAATTAGTGTTTTGTAATTTGTAAATTTCAATTAAAGATTAGATAAAAATTAAAAGTTAAAACAACTTTGGTTTCCATATACTCACATATTTTTACTTGGAAATACAATATAGCCATCATATACAAAAGCTTGGTTAGGTTTAAATCAATTGTAATGGGCAAAGGAAGGCAAAAGAAGAAATTGAACGTTTATACAATATTCAATAAGCCATAACATCTGCTCACTATGCAGCAAAATAAAAATGAACTAACCTAGGAACAAAGAAAAGTAATTTATTGTTTTTAAATTTCAGAAATAAAAGTAACAGAAGAGCATATAATCCATATCAAGCAGTTCCTATCTTTCTGTCTACAGTCCAATAAAAATGCTCAGGAAACAGAAATAATCTTCATGTTTTTCTACCAGGTATACACATCTGAGAAAATTATCTAGAAAGAAATAGGCTTTAGTCTCTTAACCACAAAGAACCTCCTATGGTGACATGAAGATGAGCTCTACATGTGACAGACACTAAGCCACTCCCCACAGAGATTTTGCTCACTGCCTAGCCGTGGATTGTGATTCATCAGCAATACAGTATCTCACATCAATACCAGCTCATTCAACCAAAGAAGCACAGCAATGTTTATATTCATTAGTATGTAAAAATCAATAAATAAGAATATATTGTCTCAGTGTAAGCTTTTTTTTTTTTTTTTTGCATTACTAGGGATTGAACCCAGAGGCATTCTACCTCCAAACTCCACCCCTAGTCCTATTTTTTATTCTTTATTTTGAAACAGGGTCTCACTAAGTTGTGGAGAGCCTTACTAAGTAGCTGAGGCTGACTACGAACCCAGATCCTCCAATCTTAGCCTCCCAAGTACTGGGATTACAAGCATGCACCACCATGCCCCGCTTCAGGGTAAGCTTTTAAAAGGGGTTTAAGCAGTCAGCCTGACATTGGGGGAAGCAGATACTACATTTTGGTTAAAGATATGTTAAAATTATAGTTGTTGTAATTGCCAAGAACTAACAAAAACAAAATTTAAAAAGTAGGTTCTTCTGGCAGCAACATTTCCTCTATTGTGCTATTTTCAGAGCTTGAATGCAATTTGTGCTTCATTTCTATAAAAATGTGGTATTATTCTCAGACATTTCTAAATGACTAGATTTGTAAATATGCAGTGGATTTCTTTTCATCAACAGTTTATTCCTAATTCATTCTATGCATATTATAGGTAGAACTACTTAGCTTTTGTCTAGTACTTTAACTGTGTGAATCAAGGTCTTTTTAAAAAAAACAATGATTTATTATAATTCTTAAACAACAAAAACAAATTCTAAAATTATGACTTGAAATTAAGCATTTAAAATTTCAGATGACAGAGCCAATAATTGGTAACAGCTTCTTTAATTTCATATTAATAATCCAATTAAAAACACTAACAACTACCTGGCAATAGATCTGAAAAAAATCAGAAGGGTTCTGTGAAGGAAAAAAATAAACAAACATGCAAAATATCCCCCAAACACATGATCTTTTTCTCATTTTATAATCTAAACTTGTGAAATGTTTATAAATACATGATCATTCTACACAATACAGATCGTCTAGAGCATTTCTAAAGGAAATTACAGTTTTGGGTCTTAAGGGAATAGACTAAGATGGAAAGGGGGATGAAAACAATGAGTCTGGGGAGCAGCATCGTTTATACACAAGCACGCTGCAGTCCATCAGTCACGTTGGCAATTACAGTTCAGTACATGATTTTCAAGGCAACTAAGAAATCAGGACACACACGCATTTCCCCTTCCTAGAGTTAACAATTCTTTTAAAAGCTTTGAAACATCCATAAAGGAGTGTTGGTTTTATGTTTGTTTATTTTTCCCAGAAGAGAACAATGAATAAATGGGGGGGGGGTCCATTCTCAAATTCACATACACAAGTTAAATTGTAAACTGGTTTAGGCTACCCAGTGAAATAAAATTGTTGGTACCATCAGATGCAGGTATTCATCCACCTAGATGGTTCAAAACGTGATCCAGTAAAACAAATACACATTGTAATGCCTCAACTAGAGAGCTTTTCATTATTGTTCAAATACCATGTTTAATTAATGCCTACAGTAACAGACTTCTATGGTGTTGTAGATGAATAGTATACCTGAATCATCACTAGCAGTAGAGTGCCAAATTCAAAGCTGCTATGAAAGCAAAATCAACATCAGAAAAACTCAACTCTAATTTTAAAAGAGGGAGAGGTGAGTGTGAAAGACCAAATGTTTGAAGGCAAAATCTGTTTGTGGAAGACAGAGTGAGGAGACAGATGCACCTAGTCAAGACCAACTGGAAGACGGAACAGAGTATGAAAAATGTTTTTATAAAAAGAAGGAGGAAAATGGAGGAGAGCCAGGCAGCCAAAGAATTATTGGACAGACAGAAAATAAGAGAAAATGAGGCATGTGCATATGGCTCTCTTTTTTTTTCTGTCCTCTGTGTTTCTAAATAATTTCAATGTAAGTGGCATATAGGCCCTATTAGCAGGCAAGAATGAGCCTTCTGATGGATAGAGATGAAGGGTTTAGGGCTAATGAATTGTTTTGTTTTTTGCTTTTCTTTTTGCTTTTAATTCATACCTGAAAGCCTTGAATCCTTGCTAAATATTCCAGTTGTTTTGAAGGTTGTACTGGAGAACAAGGGGGAGTAGGAGAACTTCCTTTTAAACCTATGGCTTCAGCTGTAGGAGATGTTCCATTCATAAGGAGTTCCCTGGCAATTGTGGCTGAACTAGTCGATGTGGGAGATATACTGAAGAAAGAGCTTGAAGGTTGGTTCATATCTTTGGGTGACAAATAGCCTAAAGCAGTGCCAGAGATTACTTTGTGGCGGCTGGCTTCCATCTCTTGATAAACATCAGGAGACAGATGAAGAATTCCTTTTGGAGCTATAAATAAAACGAAGAAACACTGTTAATATACTTGAAATAACTGAAACAGAAACATGATTATAGCATTATTCACTCTATGGCTTCCCTTTTTGTAGTAACAAAGAAATGAGAAACACCACCAGGGAAGTGCCTTCCTCATACCTACAGAGGCGTCTGTGGCTTCTGCTCAGAGGTGAATAACACATTTAAATAATCCTAAAGTCAGAAGTTTTAAAAATCCACAAAACTAAGCCTGGCGTGGTGGCGCACGCTTGTAATCCCAGCATTTGGGAGGCTGAGACCAGAGGATCCGGGTTCGCGGCCAGCCTCAGTTACCTAGTAAGGCACTCCGCAACTTAGTGACACCCGGTTTCAAAATAAAGAATAAAAAATAGGGCTGGGGGTGTAGCTCGGAGGTAAAATGCCCCTGAATTCAATCCCCAGTACTGCAAAAAAAAAAAAATAGG
Organism: Graphiurus murinus; assembly: GCA_004027655.1. Lineage (NCBI taxonomy): Eukaryota > Metazoa > Chordata > Mammalia > Rodentia > Gliridae > Graphiurus > Graphiurus murinus. The sequence continues at coordinate 75,969 of PVLC010003827.1, read as the reverse complement.
GCTGGGGATACAGCTCGAAAGCAGAAAGCCCCTGAGATCAATCCGCAGTACCGCAAAAAAAAAAAAAAAAAAATCCACAAAACTGGCTTCAGTGGAACTTGCATGTGGTAGGGAAGCTACAGAGGGACACGGGGACTTGACATGTGGAAGTACAATGAGGGAGAAGATTGGAAATATCAGTGTCTTAATTCTGCAATTCAATCTTTTATAGCTCATAAAAGAGGAAAGCCCTCAACATATGCAGCAATTGGTACACGGAAGGTAAGATGATTGCAGCATCAGTTCAAACATCTTCAGAGACACAAATCTGTATGTCCAGGGGTCTAATGGTCCTCTCCTCACCACATGACTATCCCAAAGACAACTCTAACTCATGAACGTGTCAGAAAGTGTCAGGACATCTTCTTCCCTAAATTAGCACTGTCCCTATCTTGCTTAGCTCATCATGACACCACCATCTATCTGCCTATCGCCCACTGTATACTCCTGGCAACCATCTCTGGTTCACCCGTAACCAAGTTATCACGTCCAGCCAAACACCTCTAGAATTCCCCTTCATCATCTGGTGCTCTTGCTCACGCCAGGCCATGGACAGATTCTCAGAGCAAAAGGAGTGAGGCTAAGGTTATGTCACTGGTTGGTGGGACTTTAAACACATCAGAGAAGCACTTTGACTATCATTTGTCTCAGGGAATTTCCAAATCACATTTCACACGGCTTATTCTAATGTCTTCTCAGTAGATATTAACAACTCTTGAGTCATATTATCTCTTATAATTGTTGGTAAGTCATCCTTTGCAGAAAATCTGACCTGAGACACAACTAATTTCTTTGCTCAACCCTTTACCCTCACTCTCCCACCATTAACCTTCTGCATCAAGCCTCCCTTGTTTCCCACTGGGTGCCTGTAACAATCACTAAAAGGTTTCACTGCTGCTGATCTCTGCAATGTCCATTTTGCAAAATGAGTTCAGTCCACAAATAAAAGGATTCCAAGATGAAAAAAAATATGGTAAGCGATGGAAATTATATCACCTTTGGGAAAATTAAAAATGTACCATTAGCATAGTAAAGAATCAAAGAAGAGGAGAAATATATTCAACTTGGTTTAACCCAAAATTTCCCACGTTTATTTTATCCAAGCTTTCCATATAACATTAATAGCAGCTAACATTTTAGGAAATGCTGGAGGACAGCCCTTTCTCTTCTAATCCCCAATGGCCTTTCTTCTCCTTAATCTTGTATACTGTTGAATCTTTCCAGTGGACTTTTCAGTTTAGTTATTTTAATCTTTAGCTCCGATTTCTGTCTGGTACTTTTTAAAGTCTGAAATTCTCTTTGTTGGAATTCTCACTTGGTTCATGAATTGTTCTCCTGACTTCAGCGAGTATCTTTAAGAGGATTATTTTCACTTCTCTGTCAGATAAGTCATATATCTCCTCTTTGTTAGGTCAGTTTCTATCTCATTCCTTCATATGGAAAGTCTTTCTCTGTTTCATTTTTCTTGATTCTCTGTGTTGGAGTCTGCATGCTAGACAAAACAGCCACCTCTCCTCGTCTTCAACAACTGGCCTTGTACTCACTAATAAGGTGTCCAGAGATTCCTAGTGTCTCTCAGACTTTCATGTTAATCTAGCCTGTTTTTGTTATTTTTTTAATATACCAAACTTTTGCTTTTTTTTTTTTTTTATAATTCATCAGACTTTATTCAGATTTTACCAGTTTTTCCACTTTTCCACTGAAGGCATTCTTCTTGCTCTTCCAGGATCACTTTGCATTTATTTGTCATGTCTGTTCAGCCTCCTTCAATCTGTGATGTTTTCCCAGAATTGTCTACTTTTGCTTTTTTTAAGAATTTAATTAGTGTCAAATAATTATACATCATAGTGAGGTTCAGTGATACATTTGTATGTGCACACAGCATCTCTTGGTGGGGTTTCCTCTTCGTGTCATCCCACTATCCCCCTTCGCCCTCCCATCTGTGCCAGTAAGGCTGTTAGCAATACCTTCATATTTAGACATATTATTTGATCTGTTTCCTTCCTCAAGAATTTTTTCCCCTCCCTTCCTCCTTCCCGTCAACCCCCTTCCATTATTCTACGGGTCTTACTCCCTATTATCAAGAAGTCTTTTTTCTTTCCTATTTTCTCTCTAGCTTCCACATATAGGAAAAAACATATGACCCTCAACATTGGCTGATTTCACTTAGCATAATGTTCTCTAGTTACAGCCATTTTTTGTTTTTCTTTGTTCTTGTTCCCATAGGTGTTCAGAGTATGCCAGTCCCATCAGCACTCAGAGATAAGCAAGACTGAAGTCAATTCTTCAGATGTTCCTCAGATAAACCAAGTCATCAGACACATGGTACACCTTGCTGTCTCCCCAGGAAGAAGCTGGGTGCTGTAGTTCTTTACTCACTGTCTACAGGAGGCTAGAATATGCCATGTCCCATCAGTATTTTGATACAGGCTAACCAGTCTTCTAGGGAGCTCTGAAAAAAGCTGGGGCATTAGATGCATGGTACATCTCTCTCCCTTCTCAGGGGGAGGCTGAGAGCTGGGGGTTGGACGATGCTCTCATTTGAATGGCACTCTACCAGAGGCTGAGATTACGGCACAAGGACACCCCAAATTTCTCCACCAGTTTTGATGTAGCTTGTGTCATGGTCACCTGCCGTATAGGAGCCTCTCAGGTAATTTCTGGATTTTTCACAAAGGAAATAAGCCCATGAATTATGGTCGAGTAGGTATGTCCACAGGGTAAGAAGGAACCAGGGCTTCATATTCTACCATCTTGCCAAGGCTAGACTATTCTCCTACTTAAGATTTTCACTGATTCTCCATAACTTAAACATTCCAGAATCCAAATTTCTTAGGATGACATAGAAAGCCCTTAATATATGGTTCCTATTTATCTCTTCATCCTTGTCTACTAAATCCTTCATGAAGATCCCATGCTCCAGTCATATAACACTTGTTCTGATACTCCTCGCTGATCCCAACACACCTTTATTTCTATTGCTTAGTTACACATATGCACACATGCACATGTGCATGTTTGTTCTCTACCCCCTCCCCACTTCTTTCTCTGTCTCTCTCTCATCAGTTCAGTTGCTACTGCTATGTTTCAGGTACTGAGCCAAGCAATCCTATCCTGACCTCAAGTTGTGGTCAGCCTACTAGAATAGGAAAATGAAAAGAGATAATAAAATGTAGTGGAAGTGTCATTGGAGATGGGTCCAAAGAGCCTGGGAGGTAAAAAGAAGAAATACTAGAATCTCAGCAAAATCTTGCTGGAGATGATGCTGGCAGTACATTTCAAGGGGTGACTAGAACTAGCCATAGAGGAAGCAAATTGAATGCAGAGGGACAGTGCAAGAAAGGAGGGGACTAGGAGGATTTGTGTTCCAAGAAACCCTAGCAGTTCCTTACCACTAGAGCTGGGAGAGTGAGTTGGGAACTGCAAAAGGTAAAAGTGAGGGGATTAGAAAGAAAGCTCCAGAGGACTTTATCCTGACAGCATAAAAGAATTAAAAAAAAAAAATTGTGCCAGGTGTGGTAGCATACGCTTATAATCCCAGTACTTGGGAGGCTGAGACAAGAGGATCACAGGTTCGAGGCCATCCTCAGCTACTTAATGAGGCCCTCTGCAACTTAGTGAGATCCTGTTTCAAAATAAAGAATAAAAAAAAAAAAAATAGGGCTGGGAGTGTAACTCAGAGGAAGAATGGCCCTGGGTTTAACCCTCAGTTCTGAAAAAAAAGTTATGTTTTTTAAAAATAGTTTTAATAGTCAGGCATAGTGGCACACACCTGTAATCGCAGTATTTGGGAGGCAGAGAGAGGAGGATTGCAGGTTTGAGGACAGTCTCAGCAATGTAGCAAGAGTCTCAGCAATCTACTGAGACCTTGTTTCAAAACAAAACATAAAATAAAAATAGAGTTGGGGGTATAGCTTAGAGGTGGAATGCCTCAGTTCCATCCCCGGTACCTCATACAAGAAAAATTTTAAAAGCTTAAAATATCTATCCTATTTTATAAATTCTGTCTTTGTGATACTTATCAAGTTCCATACATTAATATGTGCTTGCTTTTTATAATCAGGAAGAAATTCCAATAAATTTTTTTTTTCAGTACTGGGGATTGAACTCAGGGGCATTCTACCTCCAAACTATAACCCCAACCCTATTTTTTATTCTTTATTTTGAAACCGAGTCTCACTAAGTTGCGGAGTGCCTCACTAGGTAGCTGAGGCTGGCTGCGAACCCAGATCCTCCAATCTCAGCCTCCCGAATGCTGGGATTACAAGCGTGCGCCACCACGCCCGGCTAAAATAATGTTTTAAAGATATGCTTTTAGTCCTTTTTAAAATCTATGCATGTTTTAGTTGTAACTTAAAAGTAAAAACACAGAAATATCATATTAATCCTCTTGTTTACAAAACAATATACTTCTCTACTAATCTTAAAAGTATAACAATTCATTACATGAGCTGTCTATTTTTTTTGTTTTGTTTTGTTTTTGCTGTATTGGGGATGGAACCCAAGGGCATTCTACCTCTGAGCTACATCCCGAGCACTAATTTTTTTTTTTAATTCTTTATTTTGAAGCATGGTCTCACTAAGTTGCAGACCTCGAACCTGGGTCCTCCGGTCTGAACCCCCACGTACTGGGATTACAAGCGTGTGCCACCACGCCTGGCTGAGCTGTCTCTTTAAACAATTCCAAGCCTAGTGTTTAGCTCAAGGCTCTTAGTTCAATCCCCAGGTTGAAGGTAGGGAGGGAAAAAGGAAGAAAATACAACTTCACAATGTTGGAAATCTAATTTGTTTTCAATTGTTGTAACTATAAGCACAATGATGAAAATTTTTGTAATTAAATTCTTATTCATATGAAAATGTATTTCAAGTTGGCAGCAGAATTGCTAATTCAAAAGATTCACATTTTACATTTTTTGACACTACCAAACTGCCCTCCGAAGAAGTTGTGCCAATTTCACATGCCCATAGAAAAATATAAAAGAACTTGTTTCCTATTTTGGTATTGAATATTGTAATTAAAAAATCTTTCCGACTTATTAACAGTGACAGAAACCAGGACAGTGATTGGGACAGGGCTGGCAGGAATGATGGATTATAAAAAAGAAAGATGAAACTTTCCGGGAGATGGAAATGTTCACTTCACAGGTTTATAAACATGTCAAAATTGATCAAATTGTATGCTTTGTGCAGTTATTATACTTCAATTAAAGCTGTAAAAAATTGTCAATTTGATAAGTAAAATGTCATGCATGTTATTACTCAATTTTTCATTATCTGCATATATATCACATAATTCTTATTTATATGCTATGACTCTAACTTGTATACTCAATTTAAGAAATCAGGACACTGAATATTACTTCAGTATTATTATCACACAGCAGCAATGGGCTTGCCAATAGCAACATTATAAAGCAACAAAAATGCTCTCCTAAAACTCAAGAGAGTCATTATGTCACAACAGAAGAATAATATAGAGTTCAGGTTCCCCTATTGGACAGCAAAGTCTGAGTTAACTTTTCTTTATGAATAAAGAAGATTCCTTTATAGGGAATTCAACTAGTAGAATAGTCATAGAAATAGTGTAAAAGACACATGTGGATTTTTGTGGTCTGTGGTAAACGTCTGAATGATTTTCAACTTAAATAGTAGAAACATATATGGATTGATCATAATCTATTTAGTTTCTTTCTGTTGTAAATTTAAATTGCTTTTCAATAACAGAAAGACATAAAAATAGAATCAAAGAGTAATTTGGGGTATACATATTTAAGGACCTTTAACTTATTTTGCCAATTAGATCTCCCAAAAAACTGTAACAATTTATATTTCTATTAGGAGGGAGTGGCTAAACCTGCTTTTCCACATTTCTACCAGAACAGGTTTCAACTACTCTAAATAATCATTACCACTCTACAATGATTTCTTATCTTCCTCTACTTGATCTCTATTTGGAGTAAGTTCTCTCACATAAGCACCTTTGGTCTGTGCCTTCTCTGACCTCAGTTTTGCTCATGGACCTTAACTGAACATTTCATTCTCCTGCTTGGGCTTGTTACATCCCATATAGTCAGCCTTTATCTGAAGAGGTACCGAATCCATTCTCCCACCATCTATCTTCTGTTACTGATTTTACCTTGACACTCCCACTTTGATATTGTCCATTTGTAACCATTGTATACAGCTATCCTACAGCTAAAACACCTGCACTGTTCTAACACATGACTTGCATTATTCATTTAGTTCCCACAGCCACCCTACGAGATGGGCATTATTATTTTTCTAGATCAGAGATTAAAAAAAAAAAAACAAAAAACTGAAGTATGGAGATGGAGATGTTAGGCAACTCACCCAAGGAGGTATTGGTATTGGTAATAGGCACCAATGCCAAAATTGTTACTCTCAGCAGTCTATCTCTCCAGCTGGACACTTTACCCTCACAGCACATGGCCTCCTAAAAAAACAGGTAGGAAACTAAACACAATATCCAGCCAGCTCTTAGCACATGAGGCTGAACCCAGGAACTAAACTCTTTGTCTGAGGTTTGCCCAGTTTGGGTCTTCAGGTTCTTGCAGTGTGGGCCTCATGGCAGGAACCCTGCTCTTTCCCAGGGAAGTTTGAGACCAAGTGTTAGGTAAGGACGAATTAATGCTCAGAGTTGGTATAATTAAGCATGATGGCTGTAATGTCATCAGTGGATGAACCCATTACAATGGGTTTACTGGGTGGTTGCCTAGCAGATGGGGTGTGCTAGAGGAGGTGAGTCACTGGGAGTGTGGCCTTGGGGACTGGGCTTGTGTCCTTGAATGTCCTTGCTTGTGCTCTCCTGCTTCCAGCTTCTATGATATGAGGGCATAGCCCATGTTCGTTCGTTCTCTCTCTCTTTCTCTCTCTCTCTCTCTCTCTCTCTCTCTCTCTCTCTCTCTTTGTGGTACTAGGGATTGAACCCATCAGAAGCATTCTACCTCTGAGCTACACCTGTAGCCCTATTTTTTATTCTTCATTTTGAAACAGTCTCACTAAGTTGTGGAGGGCCTCACTAAGTAAGCTGAGACTGGCTGCGAACCTGCAATCCTCCTGTCTCAGCCTCCCAAATATTGGGATTATAAGTGTGCACCACCATGCCTGGCTTAACTTTTGTTCTTTATGTCCATATACTCAGGAAGTCCTGTGCATCTGTATTTTTTTAAATATTCTAATACCATGATAAGAGAAGTTGTCAAAACATCAAACTTAAAATAAGGTGTTTCCTTTCTTCATTTTAGACCTATTTTCTAGGCTCGGTAAAAACAGAAAAGACATATAGTAACAGAAAAGATAGAGATGAGGACTATGGGAAAATTACTTGTTTTTTAAAAGTCTCATTGCAAAATCATCCTTTGGGAGATGTCAAAAAAATGTAGTTGACCATTTTCATTGTTTTAGTCATAGTGAGACAATCACTTCAAATACTATATTAGCATAACAAAAATTTAAACACAGCTTTAGGATAAAAGAACTTAATCCACCTAATACTCTTTCAATTCTATATATGATCTAATTCAGATTCAATAATTTATTACAGATTGGTCTATTATTGCTCAGAAACTTATGATTCCACAACACTATGAATAAAAACTAATTAGAATTGTGTAAATATTAAGTGATTATCCAATTTTAAAACTGCCTTGTAAAAATAACAAATTCATTTTTTTAGGACCAAGATGGGGGAGACTAGCAAGACAGAAAATTTAGATCAAACCCACTTTATTTCAGCTAAAACAACAGGGAAAAATTGTTGTGCCACTCTTACTCATGCCATCAAAGGCAGAGCGGGACTTCCACCCTCACAAAGCTGTTCTGAGGCCCCATCTTCCCTAATGTAGTATTGTCAGAGAAAGCCTAGGCACCTACAACACAGACATGAAAACAGGTTCACATAAAAATCTGTATAGGAATATTAGAAGTTTTATTTGTAATAGCTCCAAACTGAAAACAACCTGATATCTTTCAATGGATGAATGGTTAATTCTATTCCACATGATAGAATATTACTTAAGAGTAAAAAAAACCAACAACAACATTGTCACTGTTATAGTTAGATATAAAATGTTCCCTAAAAAGCTCATTTATGCTCACATCCGGGTCCCTGGGAGTGCTGTTTTGAGGATTACATATGGTTCTTCCTCCCCCCTCTCTCTTGCCTCCTCCTCCATGATGTGAAGAGCCTTGTGCTCTTTCCCGCTCCACTTCCTACAGCTGTCATGCCCTGAGACTCACAGTCCCCGGCCTTACAGTATCTCCAAGGAAGACTGTGAGCAAATAAATCTTCCTCTATGTTACATGGTCATCTTTTAGATTATAGCTGTGAAAATGCTGACTCATACAGCCACATTCCACAATCTGGATGAATCTCCAGAGAATTATGCTACGTGGAAAAAAAATCCCACAAGGTTTGATTCTATATGATTCCATTTTTATAACATTCTTGAAATAACAAAATCATAAACATGGAAAACAGATTATGATTGCCAGGAGTTGAGGGTTGGGTGCAGAAGAGAGTATGGTTACAACAGGGCAACATGAGAGATCTTTGTGGTGATGGAACTGTCCTATATCTTGTCTGTGTCAATATCTTAGCTTTGATATTATATTATATAGTTTTGCAAGATGCTGTCCTAAGTAAATTAAGCAAAGTATACATAGGACATCTTTGTATTAACTTTTATAACTTATATGAATCTACAATTATCACAAAATAAAAAGTTTAATAGAAAGGAAGTCTGCGGTGACATCAACAAGATGGTAGAATAGAAAGCTCCAGCCCTTATTTCCCAACAGAAACACCAATTTAAACATGAAATACAGACTAAAATACCTTTATGAGAATTCTAGAGATTAAAAAGCTGCAGTGCAGTGGGAGGGCACGAAGCCAAAACAGCCACAGTGAAACAGGGAAGAACAAGAATTTCACTTTACCTACACTAGCCCCTCACTCAACCTGACAAAGCTCAGTGTTAGGAGAGAACATTCCAGGTCACAACTTCTCCCTTGGATAAAGAAGAGTGGAGTGTGCACTCAACATTCTGGATTTTAAGAAGGCTGCCCAAGGAACTGGTTTTTGTCTCACTTTATTTGGATTGCTAACAGAAACAGCATTATTTGGATACCAGGGGGCTGCTGAAAACAAAGAAAAATGGGGACAATTTGCTTTGTCTGGAACAGCTTTGCATGATCAAGTTATGCAACTTGAGAGTTCTCCCTCAGGGGGGAGGGAGAGAAATAAAATGTACATTTAGCATTGTGGCTCTCTGGAAGATTGCCTGAAAGACCAGTATCTATCTGTACTGACGAGGAGTGAGTATACTTTGGATATCTGGTTGGCAACAGGATAGTGGAGATCGAAGAGGCTTGCTGCTATACAACCACAGATTCTATAATGCCTGGACAGGCACCAAAGGGAGCAGAGATTGTCACCTCCTGAAAAAGAAACTGGCAATCCTCTGTAATAGAAACAATGCATGCACAGGCCTGGAGAAGTCCCAATCCCCCCAAAAGGTTTCAGAGTTCCTGGAATCTTATCCAGGCTGATTGCTGATGTTCTGCCCCTGCACACCGTCACTTCATAAAGACTGAGTCTGGTTTTTTTGTTTTGTTTTGTTTTCAAATGGGCAGCTTCAAACACAAAGCTAAGAGACACATAAAGATACAGGAAAACGTGTCTCAAAGAAAGAACTAATCCCCAGAAACTGATCCTAAAGAAATGAAAGTATATAATTTTTGACAAGGGTGCTAAGACTACACAATGGGGGAAAGGATGGCCTCTAAATAAAGTGTTGGTAAAACTGAACACCCACATGAAAAAGAATGAAATTAAAACCTTATATAATATAAAATTAACTTAAAAATTTAAAGTATTAAAAAAATTAAATATAAGGCCTGAAATTATGTAATTCCTAGAAGAAACACAAGAGAAAAGCTGTATGACACTGGTCTTGACAACAGTTTCTTGGGGATGACACCAAAAACACAGGCAACAAGGGAAAAATGTACAAGCAGGACTATATGAAACTAAAAAGATTCTGTACAAGAAAGGAAACAACCAACAGAATAAAAATGCAACCTCTAAAATGTGAGAAAATATTTGCAAACTAATTATCTAATAAAGAGTTAATCTCCAAAATATATAAGAAATTCCTGTAAGTCAATAGAAAAAAAAAAACCTAAAGAGCCCAGTTGAAAATTGGGCAAAAGACTTGAATAGACATTCCTCCAAGAAGACATAAAAATGGCAAACAGATACATGAAAAGACACTCATCATCTCTAATCAATAGTGAAATGCAAATCAAACCTCACAAACACTGAGATGGCTACTATTTTTTTAAAACCAGAAAGTAACAAGTATTGGCAAGGATCTCAACAACTGCTCACTGTTGATGAGAATGCAAAATGTGCAATAACTATGGAACACAGTACAAAGGTTCCTTAAAAAATAAAAAATAGGACTACCATATTGTCCTGCAATCCTACTGTTAAATATTTATTCAAAACAAGTGAAAACAAGATCTAAAACAGGTATTTGCACTCCTATTATCACTGTAGCATTAATTACAATAGTTAAGAGGTAGAAAAAAACTAAATATCCATCAGTGAATGAAAAGATAAAGAAAATGTGTTTTACACATATAATACCATGTTATTCAGCCATCAAAAGATAAGGAAATTTTGTCATATGTTACAATAAGGATGAACCTTGAATATATTATACTAAGTAAAATAAGCCAGTTACAGAAGAAAAATATCACATGATTTTACTTATAAGAGGTCTCTAAATTAGATAAATATATAGAAATAAAAAGTAAAATGGTGCTTGCCTGGTGGGGTGGGGGGGGGGAGAAGTTGTTAATATGGTAGCAGTTCAGCCATACAAGATAAAAAAGAATTCTAGAGATCTGCTATGCGACATTGTCCTTATGTTTAACAATACTATAAGGTTCACTTAAAATGTATTAAGAGGGCAGATCTTATGGGTGTGTTTTTTTTTACCATAATAAAAATATATAATCAAAATTTTTAAATGGTAAAACTTTTAAAAAGTTTGACATTCAGTATTAGCATAAAATATGACAAAGTCAAAATAAAGACAATAGTATATAGTGGTCAGTGTGCAGGAATGGAGCCCAGCTGTCTGGGTTTGAGCTGGGGGCAGCAGATAGCGTGTGTCTGTCTTTCTCTGTCTCTCTCTCTTTCTTTATATTATTTTATTTTTTTACGGTACTAGGGATTGAACTCAGGGGCATTCTACCTCCGAGCTATACCCCTAGCCCTATTTTTTATTCTTTATTTTGAAACCGAGTCTCACTAAGTTGCGGAGTGCTGGCTCACTAGGTAGCTGAGGCTGGCCTCGAACCCGGATCCTCCGATCTCAGCCTCCCGAATGCTGGGATTACAAGCGTGCGCCACCACGCCCGGCTATATTATTTTATTTTTGATGCTTGGGATTGAAGCCAGCCCCTTTTTTAATTTTCTGTTTTGAAACAGGGTCTTGCTAAGTTGCTGAGAGTCTCGCTTAATTGCTGAGACTAGTTGTGAACCTGCAATTTATCTCAGCCTCACACCCAGCTAACAGATAATCTCTTTATCCTGTAAAATGAATTAGATTAGAGGAATTTAAAAGTCTCAATCAGCTTTAATAGTTTATAAATCATCTTAACACAAACCAGAAAGCTTGGAATAGATGAATACTACACTTGAATAACATCACCCCAAAAGCCTGCTGAGTGTTTTTAGAAATGGACTATTACTAAAGTTTTCTAAGCCTTAAGAAAAATCAAGTAATGCAGAAAAATCAAGTCTGTTCTACTGATGTAATAATAGTTAAAACAAACATTTTACATAGTTTCTCAGCCATTTAGTGTTTTTATATGATTCACCCAAATATCAATGTGGCATCTGAAACAATGGTTTGGACATTTTCCATGTTATAAAACATCCTGTGTTTTTTTTCTTTTTTATGATTCTGGTACGTGATACATAAATATTCTTTCAAAACATGCATACTTAATTTTAGTGAATTTTCTTGAAAGTTTTATTTTTTTCCCTCTGTAACTATCAGCAAATAGTTTATCTGAAAATAACAGTGTTGCCTAGTGGCAGATGCAAAGATCTTGGAATTGGAAGACCTGATTTCAAATCATTGCTACTTTCTAACTGTCATCAGACACATTATAAAATTGCTTGAGCCTCAATTTCATTTTTTGTAAAACAAAAGGCTGGACATCTCTAATATTTTCATACTTTGGACTTCTTAGGTTATTTTCTTCTATGCATATCTTGTTTCTAGGATCTGTCAGACAGACCTGCATTTATTCACTAATAGTAAATAGTATTATAAAGACTGCCAACTTAAGATTCAGAACACCTTGAAATAGTTGACAAAATCCTAACCCAAAGCAAAGCAGTCTACTAAGAATAAGTGTATTATTTCTATTAGGCTGTTGAAATACCAATAATGCCACCCATTATTATATTGAGTCCAGCAACACCAAGCTGAGAAACACAGGTCTAAATAATATCTAAATTCCAAAAGATTCTACTTCAAACAGTGGGAGGGAGTCTACTTATTATACATTAAAAGCTACTTAAAAGGTCATCAAAGCAGTGGGGAAAAGTGAAAACACATTCTTTTCTTTCTCTTGTTCAAATATTGAGAACCAATAATGTCAGGTACTATGCTTTATGATTTTATAAATAAAAAAATAAATGATTTTCTAAGTAACGCTTATTCCACTGTTTAAAAAGCTTTCCCTCTTCTCTTTATCAAGGTGGGAGGAGTGGTGGTAGTTGCCTATATTTATTTTATAGATGGTCTAGCTTTTCAAGAAGCAATGTCAACTTAAAAAAAAAAACCTACTGAAATCACTAGTAAGAATAAAAATAGTACAATGTAGTCAATTTGTGTGTGTGCGTGTGTGTGTGTGTGTGTGTGTGGTACTAGGGATTGAACGTGACATTCTACCTCCAAGCTACATCTCCAGCCCTATGTTATTTTTCATTTTTGAAACTGGGTCTCACTAAGTTGTTGAGAGCCTCACTAAGTTGCTGGGGCTGGCCATGAACCTGCAATCCTCTTATCTCAGCCTCCCAAGTACTGGGATTACAAGCATGTGCCACACACATGGCTAATAAATACTTTTAATAAATTAAACAATGAATGATGCATTCATAACACATGTGAGTTTTAGAGACACTGTCCCCACTTCCTTCCTCAACCTTAACAGCCTTCCAACATGCAGTTCCCTGTTGCTTCTCTGAGTACTTTATAGTCCATGCTTAGAATTCTCCTACCTTATTTCTGGTGTCAAGGAAGGAAGGGAGGGAGAGAGAGAGAGAGAGAGAGAGAGAGAGAGAGAGAGAGAGAGACTGACTTTGTGTGTGTGTTGTCCATTCTCCTCTGAGCTACACCCCCAGCCCTATTTTATTTTTCATTTTGAAACAGGGACTCACTAAGTTGCTGAGGCTGGCCTCAAGCCTGTGATCCTCTTATCTCAGCCTTCCAAGCCGGGCTGTGGTCCTCTTATCACAGCCTCAAGCCTGTGATTCCCTTGTCTTAGCCTTCCAAGTACTGGGATTACAGGTGTGCACCACCATGCCTGCCTTCTACTAGCTATTTTGAAATATTCAATTAACTGCTGTCAACCACAGTTACCCTATTGTGCTATAGAACATTAGGAGTTATTCTTCTTATTCATCCACAGCACTGTAAGAGCCAACCATCCTTTCTCCTTCCTCCTTCCTCCCCCACACCCTTCCCAGGCTCTGGTAACCACGATGGCACTCTTTATTTCTTTGAGATCTACATGTTGTTAGTTGTTGTTGTTGTTTTGGAACTGCTTTCTTGATTTTATTCCAAAAGTACACAGGGTCACAAAACTAGTGCAAAAAATTTTTAGATCAAATTAAAAAAAATTATTTTTGTTCTTCAAGTTTCAATATCTGTACCCTTGGATATGTAAGCCAGAACTTTTAAATATGAAATCTGAAGCTGACACTATCAAATCTCCACTTTGCACATATGAAGTACCAAAGTATTTTTCTCAATAGCACAAGTGTATTTATTACACAGTTAGAAACAGGAGTGAGTCAGTGAACTGTGGTTATTTTAGCACTGAAGTCAACTTTTTTTTTATCTTCCACATAAAAGTGAGAACACATTGTATTTGTCGTTCTATGCCTAACTTATATCATTCAACACAACATCCTCCAGTTCAATCCATGTTGCTGCAAATGACAGTATTTCATTCTTTTTTGTGTGTGATGAATAACATTTTGTTGTGTATATATACACCACATTTCTACAAACAGAAGGAACTGAACTCTGCCAACAACCATATGAGCTAAGAAGAGAACTCAAGAGTTCTAAAAAGAAATGCAGCCTGGCTGATACTGTGATTGCAGACTTGTGAGACCCTGAGCAAAAGACCCAGGTAAGTCATGCCTGTACTGACTCACAAGCACTGGGAGATAACAGAAGAGACCTTGTCTCCGTGGTCCCCAGATTTGCATTTGAAGATCACCCTTCTTCTTCGTGGTGAGTGAACTGGTGAGATCAGCTGTAGGGAGACCAGTGAGGTCTTTGAGTGTTTTAAATATACTTTATTTTTTCCCTGACTTTAAAACCTGCAATTATACTGTATGCAAAACATAAAATACACATTCCCTTTTGTTTTTCTTTACCTTTTAGTTAAGCTTTAGAAAGAAATGGGCCTAACCCAGGCGTGGTAGCACATGTCTGTAATTCCAGTACTTGGGAGGCTGAGACAGGAGAATCTGGTCTAGTGAGGCACTCCGCAACTTAGTAAGACCCTGTTTCAAAATAAAGAATAAAAAATAGGGCTGGGGGTGTAGCTCAGAGAGAATGCCCCTGAGTTCAATCCCCAGTATCACAAAAAAAAAAAAAAAAAAAAGGGCTGGGCATATAGCTCAGAGATAGAATGCCCAGGGTTCAATCCCCAGCACCACACACACACACAAACAAAAACAACCCCAAAAATGGGCCTAAGTTTTACATTCTCAGGCGAACTCAGCAGCACGTGAGGTCCTGTTTCCTCAACAGGTGGAACGATCATTTTAAAACTTTTATGGATCAAAAATTGCATTACATTTATTTTTACTCTTTATTTTTCCTATTGCTGAGCATTTTTTCATTATTTACTGTCACTTCTTTTTAAATGTTTCCTTAAGACCTTTAGCCATTTTTTCTACCAGGGCATTTGCCCTTTCTTCCTTTGTATATATTTAGTTTGTTCATATATATGCTGCAACTTATGCTTTCTATTTGTCATCTGCCTTTTTGTTTCTTATTCTGTTCTCTGAATCCATTTTTAGTTTTCATGTATCTCAATCCACCTCTTTATTTTTTCTTTGTGGTTTCATGCTTTGTTCACATACATAATAAATAAAATGCATCCTCAAATTGCTATTAGTTTCCTTAAAAATAACATTTATTTGAAATCTTTCTATGTGTGTAAAAATGAATCAAGCAAATTGTTTAAATCATGAACAATTTAATTCACTAAATCTTTCCTGAGAAAAATGCTACATATACTAATTTAATAGTGACTTTCTAATTTTAAATCCTTTTTCCTTTAAATGAAGGGTCTTTAAACACAGACTCTACTGATAGGATATAAACAGAAGCAGGTTTAACATCATGTCTAACCTTCTTAGATTCAATGGGCAAGAAAAATAAATCCCTGTCAAAGCAATTAAAAAAAAAAAAAAAGGCTATAGCTTCTCATCACTCAGGCAGGTCCACCGTTGCCACCAGTGTAACACGGGAAGACATCTTTCTGGTATTTGGATATTTCTTTCTTACTCACGGTAGCAACAGTGTTTCCATCAGCAGTCTCAGATGGAGAGCACCAGGCTGTCTAGCAAAAGTTCACCACCAATCTTCCTAAATAAGATCACTATAGACCAGCTACACTCTTACATAGTTATTTATGTCTAAATACACAGATAAGTTGGATCATTCAGCTTCATATTTAAATTCATTTGGCTCCAACTTTTTTTTTCTTTTTTGCAGTACTGGGGATTGAACTCAGGGGCATTCTACTTCCGAGCTATACCCTCAGCCCTATTTTTTATTCTTTATTTTGTTTTGTTTTGTTGTGGTACTGGGAATTGAACTCAGAGGCATTCTACCTCCGAGCTACACCCCCAGCCCCATTTTTTATTCTTTATTTTGAAACAGGGTCTCACTAAGTTGCGGAGTGCCTCACTAGGTAGCTGAGGCTGGTCTCGAACCCGGATCCTCCTGTCTCAGCCTCCCAAATGCTGGGATTACAAGCATGCACCACCACACCGAGCTGGCTCCAACTATTTTAATTGTCTCATTACAAAGTGGTTTCTGTTATGGGAGTCCCAAAAGGAATTTGTTCAGGGAACTCTCCCAAAACACTATTAAAGAAAGACTGTATTTGCCTATTCCATCAAAGTATGATCCGCTCCTTCAGCAAAAAGAAAGAATGATAATTAGAGGTTCTAAATGTACTATATGCATGGGAAATACCAGGCAATCTACCCAACATCCTACCACTGGGATAGTACAGCCTCCTGGTTTCAGAATGTACGGTGTAAATAATACAAGCATATGGCACAAAAGTGGTAACAATTTTTTAGGTCAATTAAGATCCTGAAAAGGTCACTCTCTTTTGTCCCCAAAAGATTTGTCTTGGGTCATCTTTAATGAACCTAGAAGAGCCAGCATATTTCACAGGGGCTAAATAAAACTTTTTAAAAGGTTAACGGAAAAATATTTATGTGAAAAAATGCCTCCAAATAATCTTTTAGTGGGTGGATTCAGCACATACCAGTGAATACCTTTGAGCTTAGTCCAATTTTGAATTAAGCTAGAGTTCACCTTTAAGAAACAATGAACATGTTTTTAAGTAAAACTCTGTATTAATAAGAAACATGGAATGTGAATACAAAAAAGATATTATCAACTGAACTGTATCTAAATATTTTACAAAGTTTTCCATACACCGTCAGTAGATCTTTAAAATGCATGATTTAAAAAAAAAAACTTGTTAGTCATTCATCTGTAAAAAGCTAGCTTTTTATGTGTATGCCAAGCATAAAATTGCCCTACGCTAAATTTAACAAAAATTTTGTTCTTGTACTTTAACATAATTATGACAGTAATTTGAAGGGTAAAAATGCACTTAGAATAGTCTACCTTCTGAAGCATTTCAGCACAATGAAGAAAGCTTGAGAAGTGTACAAAAATTAGGTCCATATTTTAAAGCTGCAGGCAATCAAGCCAGGAAAATAACTTGAGGAACCATCTATGTAATCACAATCATTTGCAAAACCATTTAAACCATTTTTAGTTGTAACTGTTAGCAGTTTCTTATGACTATAATCTTTTAAAAAATATCTTCCACTTCAAAAATTAAATGCACAAGTATATTAACTTTTTGTCTACTTATAGGTAGGTGCTAATTATGCCAGATTAAAATTTCCTTCTTCCCCCTTTCCAATTCTGCATTCTCTTAATTTTTGTATATCATAGTTCCAAGTTAATTTCATGTTATTTATCCAAATAATAATTGGCTAGAATTTTGATCCTCAAAGTTACAATTCTGAAGTAATATAGAATTTGACAAAGAAAACATAATTGAGAGATACTCTGTGATGACAGTTTTTCATAAAGTAACATGTTACCTTTTCAAATGTTATACAAAGATGGTTAATCATTTTACAGATGTTACATAATAAATGATTCTCAACATTGTAAGTTGACATGCATAACTCTTAACAGAGCATACTGAATGATGAAGATGTAAAGCCAGTTGTTCAAGGTCAGACAATATCACCATGGGGCAGCTAGCACCTCAACCTCAGATTCCTGTCTCCCCCACATGTGCCATCCCGAGAGATCCCTGCACTAACCTTTGCCTGCAAAATGCTAGCATAGCTATTCTTCATGGGACAGAAATCACTTCAAGCAGAATTTCAAACTTAAGGAATTGATTACGTAGACATTAACCTAAATGTTACCATAATATATGAACTTAAATTAATTTTCAGGTCACTGAATCATCACCCAAGTGATCAATTACTAAGCAAAACCAACTTGCCCCAATGTATTTAAAAAACTTGGTGCTGGCATCAGTGGGGTCTGGGGCTTCACTGGTGAAACACCAGCCCTTCGGCAGTAAAATAGTTGCTACTCTTGGAGCTGGACTGCCCTCATCCTCTATGGTAACCTGAGGCAGGACCACTAGTGTTATTTTGAAAAACTTTTATGACAGTGTTCTCACCCATGCAGTTGGGAAAGGATGAGAGAGCATTTTTATTTTAAGTTATCAATTTGAACCACATAGAACAGAGGAATTCCTAAAGCCTTAACAGTTTAGTTTTTGTTGTTGGTGGTGTTTTTGGTACTGGGAATTAGACCTGGGGGTGCCTTATCACTGAGCAACAACCCCAGCTCTTTTTATTTTTTATTGAAAGACAAGGTCTCACTAAGTTGCCTAGGCTGGACTCCAACTTATGAACCTCCCATCTCAGCTTCTAAAGTGGCTAGGATTACAGGTATTCTGTACCACTGCACCTGGCCTAGTTAAATTTTAAGCTGGCTTCAAATAGTTTTAAGATCTCTAACTTTATGTCTAAAGCAAATCTTTTATGCATTCTTACACATTTCTTCCTTTCTTTTTTTTTTGTTTGTGGTATTGGGGATTGAACTCAGAGGCATTCTATCTCTGAGCTACACCCACAGCTCTGTGTGTGTGTGTGTGTGTGTGTGTGTGTGTGTGTGTGCGCGCGCGCACGCTGCACACACAGGCACATGTGTTTTGCTGGGTATTCTAACTTTGAGCTGCACCTTCAGCCCAAATTTTTTTTTTTTTTTAATTTGGAAACAGCCTCACTATGTTGCTGGAACACTAAGTTGCTGACAGCCTCACTATGTTGCTGGAACTGGCTGTGAACCTGTGATCTTCCTGTCTCAGCCTCCCAAGTACTGGGATTACAGGTGTGCACCACCACACCCAGAATTCCTAATGTATTTCTGATCACTTAATAAACTCATTGGCCTCTTTGTAATACCCTTCCCATACCTGCCAATGAGTTCCAGCATCCCTTAGCAAGTTATAAAAACAAATTAAGCCAAGCATAGTGGTATATGCCTATGATGCCAGTACTTGGGAGGCTGAGAAAGGAGGATCATGGGTTTGAGACCAGCCTCAGCAACTTGACAAGATTCTGTTTCAAAACAAAATAAATAAATAAATAAATAAATAAGGCTGAGGGTATAGCTCAAAGGTAGAATGCCCCCTGGGTTCAATTCTCATTACCAAACAATAAGTAAATATATAAATAAATAAGTAAATACCAAATCAACAAACACAAAATGCTAAGGGTCAAAGTATTATTGTTTAATGATAAGCTTGCAGGCTATTTACAATGTGATTTCATGTTAAAATTGTCAAGTTAATAAGTTTCTGACTTCTATATTCAAGTACATAATGCTCATATTCTTAAAAAAAAAAAAAAGACTGGTACCAAAATGTACCTATTCAAGAATAAACAATAAATTCTTTGGTCACAATGTGCATGCAAAAAAATCTTACAAAAGTATAGAATGTAATTTCTGGCAAACATACACAGACTCATGTCATTTTTACAAAAGAAGAAGAAAAGAGGCATGGAAGGAAATCAGCATTCATTACAAGCCTGCTAGGACCAGGTACTGTGCGAAGTATGTCCATAAAACTGCAACCAATTTATTATTTCTTCCATTTTCTTACCAAGTAATTATAAACCAGTATGTTCAAACCTCAAAGGAATAAAACACAAACTCTAAAAGTTCTGATTGGTTAGATTTTTTTGTTGGGGTATGTGCTAAACTCATCACATTTATCACTCTTATTCTATGGTCCAAGGGCTCACAGGCACATTAATTTCAATTACTTCTTGAAAGAAACCCAAGAATACTAATACCTTACTGAAATATTCTTTTTAAGAAAGAGGTTAGTTTTGATGATCCAAGAATTCAATTCTTTGAGCATGCTTTGGTAGGAATCGTTACTACCATTAACATACATTAGGAGGTGAGCTGTCAATCTGAGAAACTAAAGACCCTTCATTATGGCAATCTGCAAATTTAAGCTTTTTCAGTGTCCAAAAGCTTTAAAAAGAGAGGTAGGGTTAGAAACTAGAGAAACCAGGTATTTTCACTGGCCAAATTTTTTTTTTTTTTTTTTTTTTTTGTGGTACTGGGGGTTGAACTCAGGGGCATTCTACCTCCGAGCTATACCCCCAGCCCTATTTTTTTATTCTTTATTTTGAAACCGAGTCTCACTAAGTTGTGGAGTGCCTCACTAGGTAGCTGAGGCTGGCCGTGAACCCGGATCCTCCAGTCTCAGCCTCCCGAATGCTGAGATTACAAGCGTGCGCCACCACGCCCGGCTCTGGCCAAATGTTTTGATTCATTGATTTACAGGAAAATGGTCACTTCAGTGAAAATAGATGCTTTTCAGGACAGGGCCGGGAAGAAGGGCACACAGGAGTCAAAGAAAAGTAGCTGTATGTCCAATGGAAAAAGATTTGGTCACATACATTTGAAAAAAGACATTAACTCAAGTTAATTATTAAGTGTCTGGTAATACTATAAGTAGAACAAGACTGAGCAATCTTACACTTCTGGAATTTATTTAGTGACCTTGATAAAATATTAAACATTTCAACAACTCAGTCAAATGTTAAAACACTTATGGCAACATTTAAAAAACAACAGAATAAATATTTATTGTTATAATTACATAAAAATTGTGTATATATGAAAAATAGAAACATGAGAACAGTTGATTTGAGAGCTTCTTTATTTTTACAAGAATGTTACTTCAATAAAAATGACAACTTATATAAAGTCATTACTACGTGCACGAAATGGTACACAGTCTGTTATGGTTTAAGCCTTCTTAGGAACCAGTGTTCTGACAGCCTTAGCAAAGCAAATGTTACCACCTCTCCACCCTCAATAACATGGCATCTAGCATCCACAGACCCAGATGGCACCGCTGAGGAACACTACGTGCAGATAACACGAAATGAGGACTTACTGTTATTGGTTGGTTCAGGAAACCCAGCCTTTGGACCACTCCATCCTTTGTTTTCCCCCGCCTGAAAGATTAAATCAATTATTTAAATTGAGAGAAAGAGTCTTAATTTTAAGAAGCTAATCAGTAAAGCCAGGACAAAGATCTCTCACATGGTTATTCTGCATATTGTCTCCAACTCTCACCTTGGGAGGAGGGCCACAAGAGTAACTAACATAAATAGTATCATCTATCCCTTTTCTACACTCGATTCTGCTGCTTCTTCTGTTTTCATGTGCTCACTTATATTTATAATTTAAGGCATTAAGAAAGTCTCACATTCAGTATATTACATAGAAAATGGTCTCTATTTATGTGATTAAAAATAATTTTTATTCAAGCACTAAACAACACGACCAGTATTATGTAACTAAAAGAGCTTCTTCATCAATCCTGAAGTCAAATTAGCAATAGAAGTGCTACACTGTCCATTCATTCTGGAAAAGTCCTACAATGAGTATCACCAAAAATACAATTCTAGCAAATAGTTTATCAATGGCTTAAATTTTATTTCTTATTTGTCTCTTTCATTTTTATGATACATCTTTTTTTTTTTTTTTGGATTGAACTCAGGGCATTCTACCTCCAAGCTACACCCCAGCCCTATTTTTTATTCTTTATTTTGAAACAGGGTCTCACTAAGTTGCGGAGTGCCTCATTAGGTAGCTGAGGCTGGCTTCAAACCCGGATCCTCCGGTCTCAGCCTCCCAAATGCTCGGATTACAAGCGTGTGCCACCATGCCCGACTTTATGATACATCTTAAGGATGACAAGGGAAGACACGGTAGGAGAACAAAAGTGAGAAAACAAAGAATCCAGGAAAGTAAGTTGACAGTAGAGACAACCAGTAGCTTGCCTATGAAACCAGGAAGACTCTTTCTTTAATTATCTCTCTTATTTCCTTAAAACACAATTTCCTGTCTTCCTCCACATTTAACATCCACAAGATCACTGCTGAAACTTCTTACTACAAAATGCTAACACAGGTATCCTTTACAGGTCAGAAATCGCTCTGTAACAAAAGAGACTGACAGAAGTAACATTGATAACTAATGTTTAAGTATGATTGCTAAGTGGGAAGTTGGTATGTGTTCTAAGTGTTTACATGGATAAAGATTACCACATATTCTTCCTCAAAAAAATCTGGTAGGCGATATTAACATTCAACTTTATAGAGAAGCAAACCAGGGCTAGAGAAGCTCAATAATCAGTCAGAGGACACACAGCTAACATGGAGAGGTGCTAGGATGTCAGCCTAGGTCTTGTTGAGGAGTAGTAACATACAAGTATGTACCTTTTCATTTGGAAAGAAAGAAGAAGCTGAAGGGGGAAAATGAATAGAAAAATGATGGAGTAAGTGCAAACTGTGCATCTAAAAAAGGAAAGAAAAACACAGGAATTAGAAATAAGAGTTTGGAACTAATAGAAAGAATGTTCAAAAGTGGTCGCAATGGAAAGGACCATTGCAAAGGACAAATGAGAGAAACTGCAATCTAACAAAGACAAAAGAAATTTTAAAAGATTTTGAAAAACTACTAAAGTCACTATTACAGTGAAAACCTGGTGAGCAGGAAGAAATAAAATATACTAATTTTTTATTTTCCATTCCTCCTTGCCTCTAATTTTATTTATACCTCCAAAACACAGTTTGTATTTATCAAGCTCTGACAACTGTCTAGGATCTCAGAGAAGCATTAATATTTCAGGAACCCTGGAGTGGTCCCACGAATTGCCACAGGATTCTAGTCTTTCCAAACAAGTGGATTTTCATTTTAAGAGTGTAATTAATACAACTGTTTTTATTCAACTGTACTAATTTCTTCTATTCTTTACTTTGCCTTTTTATCTTAATAACTATGAATTTCTAACAGTAGATAATGTGTGATTGTCATCTCAGAGTTACACCTAACATCAAAACTCCTCATCCTTTTAGAGATGTCCATGTAGCACATGACTACCACTTTGTACTTAAAATCATTCTCTGTGCCTCCTTCATGCAGAAATTCTTTCCACCTTCCTCCTCTACGCTCCATGCAAAGTATCTGCTGCTCATATCTTACTGATTCCCTTCATATCTCTCTCCTGAATGACCCCACTTGCTTGCTGACTGGCCTCTCTACCTTCAGCCTCCCCCTGCTCAAACCCAGTCTCCGCACTGCTTCAGGATTACCTTTTGAAGAATGCAAACCAACACTTCATGTTCAAGCCTTAAATAAATGATTCTTTCAGTTCTTTATTTCATACAGAAATAGTGTCCTTACTTATCTTGACTTTCTAGATTCATACCTGTGTACCCAAGGTTCTTAGACTATGATATATGACCAAAAACTCTCACTCCCAGCACTTAATGGTTGAGTTCCTTGAATGCAAAGACCAAGTTTCAGTCAATCTGTACTCTTAAGTTGTGTCTATCATTAAGTGTGTGTGATGGTTCATTTTATGTGTCAACCTGTCTGGACCACAGTGACCAGATATTTGGTCAAACATTATTCTGGGTGTTTCTATGAGAGAATTTTGGGGTGAGATTTACATTTAAATTGGTGGGCTGTGAGTAAATCAGATCGCCTACACATTATAGATGGGCCTCATCCAATCAGCTGGAGGTATGGGTAGAACAAAAGGCGATCTCCTGGAGTAAGAGGGAATTCTCCAGCAGACTCTTTGGACTGCAACAGTAATGCTTTCTTTCTTGAGTCTCCAGTCTGCCAGCCTTCCCTTCCCCACTTGATTGTGGACTAGACAAGACTCCACAATCAAATGAGCCAATTCCGTGTGTGTGTGTGTGTGTCTGTGTGTGTGTGTGTGTGTGTTTACACACACACCCTGTTGGTTCTGTCTCTCTGGAGAACACTGACTAATACAGTGGGTATGTAAAAAATGTTTTTCAAATAAATGAAATTAATTAATAAAATTAAATATTATTTTTGTCTTGTTTCCTTTCACTTAACTTACAAATAAGTATCTGTGAAGAGATTTATTTTGACATATTTTTATAAACCACTCACCAGTTTTAAGTCAACATAAATGTGTTAAGTTAAAACAACATATATACAATATAAGATCTACAGAAACTTGAACATATGTTAAGTTTCATGTTACAAATACTTTTAAAGAGAAGAAAAAGTGTTAACTAGCCAGGTTACAAAAACAGAATTGAAATCTCTAGCAATACCACACAGGCAAATGATTTTTTTATCATTTGAAAGAATCATGGCCACCTTAAAAAGAAAAGTCGTGCTAAATGTTTTTTAACAGATGATTTCTTTCTTACTCTAAACATTAGAAATATGTTCCTACAGAAATGAAAGATATACCTGATACAGAATCCTCATGTGAAAAGGCCTGGTCAAAAGCTAATTACTTTTAGTAAAAGTAATTATCAAGCTTGTTTGAGTATGAATTTTCATACAAATAAAATGTCTAATTGAAATGGTTTCTTCATAAGCATAGATAAAGTGATAATTTAATACAAAATAAAATTCAGCCAATTCTTGCTAAGTTATCTGCCAAGTCCTGAATTCTGAGTTCTGTGCTTCTCTTGCAACAGAGGCAGGTGTCAATGATGTCATTAACTGCTGTAGAAGAAACAGGTGACCATGAACATAGGACTTGGCAGAAAATAAATGCCCTCTGAGTTTACCTTTACATGTAAAGTAAACATGGCAACTTAGCAAGACCCTCAGCAGCAACTTAGCAAGAACCCATTTCAAAATAAAAAGTGTTGGAGAGGAGTAACTCAGAGGTAGAATGCCCCTGGGTTGAATCCCCAGTACTAAAACAGCAATTTTTTTGGGTGGGGGGGTACTGGGGATTGAACTCAGGGGCATTCTACCTCCGAGCTACACCCCCACCCCTATTTTTTATTCTTTATTTTGAAACAAGGCCTCACTAAGTTGTGGAATGCCTCACTAGGTAGCTGAGGCTGGCCAAGATCCCGGATCCTCTGGTCCCAGCCTCCCAAATGCTGGGATTACAAGCGTGTGCCACTATGCCCTGGCTTCAAAATATTTTTTTATGTTTCCTTTTTTTGGGGGGGATACTGGGGATTGAACCCAGGGGCATTCTACCTCCAAGCTATACCTCCAGTCCTATTTTTTATTCTTTATTTTGAAACAGGGTCTCAGTAAGTTGCAGAGGGCCTCAGTAAGTAGCTGAGGCTGGCCACGAACCCAGATCCTCCAGCCTCAGTCTCCCAAGTACTGGGATTACAAGCATGTACCACCATGCCCGGCTGCAAAATATTTTTTTAAAAATTAAAGTAAACAGAAAAATTACTTTATAAAGTGTCTGTCTAATATAGTTCCTGCCTAAAGGGATGTCAGAATTTTTATTTCCAGTGTTTTCAGCTGTATCCCCCAAAATAAGGCTAGCAACCTCTGTTCTTAAAAGATACAAGTAAAGACTATATTTATAGACAAAAATAACTGACTGGCAAAAACAATCAGTCAATAAGTTAAAAATTTTAAGTTGGTATCATATAGAATATGTACAACCATACAGTAAATTTTTAGTATATAGCACAGCATGGAGGCTCATGCCTATAGTCAGAGTACTTGAAAGGCTGAGAAAAGAGGACTGCAGGTTTGAGGTCTGCCTCAGCAATGTATCGAGGCTTTCAGAAACCTAGCATGACCCTGTTTCAAAACAAAAAACAGAGCCAGGCATGGTGGTGCATACTTGTAATCCCAGTACTTGGAAGGCGGAGACAGGAGGATCAGAGGTTTGCGGCCAGCCTCTGCTACTTACTGAGGTCCTCTCACAATTTAGTGAGACCCTGTCTCAAAATAAAGAATAAAAAATGGGGCTGAGGATGTAGCTTGGAGGTAGAATGCCCCCGGGTTCCATCCCCAATACTGAAAAATAAATAAATAAACAAATAAATAAATGGCTGAGGGTACAGCTCAGAGGTAGAATGTCCTGAATTCAATTTCCAGCACCACACAAACACATGAAAAAATAGCATTTGCTAATCATATGTTACAATTACTTGTTAACATTTCATCTTATGCTTTATGTAGATAATTATTTTGTACCTGGAATAGCTGTCTTATATAAAAACAGAGTACTACAGTTAAGAACAGAATTTGTTAATCACTCATATTCTGAGAGAAGGAACACATGCACGAAAACTAAGTTCTCACCTTGTCAAGTTGATCCTGGAGACCAGTGGATGCTTTATAACCAAGCTGTAACAGCATTGCTTCTGCAGCATTCTTTTTGGCTATCTTTTTATTAGGCCCTGTTCCAGTAGCAACTTCATTGCCTATCTTGACCTGATAAGATTAAAGAAAGAAATTAATAACAGTGGTTTTATAAAGAAGTCCTTACATTATAAAGCATTCTATTCTCTAGCATTCAAAACTATAAGGTTCAGTCCACAATAAAATAGGAAGGTAAGATCTCACTTACGTAATGTTATATATACAAGCATAAGCATACCCAGGGAAAAATGGTTTTTGAAACGTTAGTGATGTGTTCTCTTGGGATGGTGAACTTTTTATTACCTTACACATTTATATATTATTTGATTTTTTTAAACATCAAACTTACATTACTTGTATAAGCAGGAAAATAAAATTCATGTCTTAACATAGAGTTGTCGTTAGTTATAACTGTAGTTAGTATTTATTTATTTATCTATCTACTTATCTATTTATTTATTTTGTAGTACCAAGAAGTAAACTCAGGGGCATTCTACCTCCAAGCTACACCCCCAGCCATTTTTTTTTTTTTTTTTTTTGCGGTACTGGGGATTGAACTCAGGGGCATTCTACCTCCAAGCTACACCCCCAGCCCTATTTTTTATTCTTTATTTTGAAACCGAGTTGCAGAGTACCTCACTAGGTAGCTGAGGCTGGCCTCGAACCCGGATCCTCCGGTCTCAGCCTCCCAAATGCTGGGATTACAAGCGTGCACCACCACGCCCGGCTCCCAGCCCTATTTTTTATTCTTTATTTTTAAGTTGTGGAGAGCCTCCCTTAGTAGGTGAGGCTGGCTGCGAACCTACGATCCTCCTGTCTCAGCCTTCTGGGATTACAAGTGTGTGCCATCACACCCAGCTAGTATTCTTTATTTAAATTAGTAAACTGAAAAGTCTAAAATTATCCTAAATTTGAAAAATTAGAGTCAGTCCCTAATTATTTGAATCTAAATCCCAATGAGACCAGTATAAGAAAGTAAATTAACAAAAAGTTTTACTCATTAATATATAAGTTAAAGTTTTAATAGTATATTAAAACAATATTTTTTTCTTTTAAAAAGAAGCTAGGTGCCGGGCGTGGTGGCGCATGCTTGTAATCCCAGCATTCGGGAGGCTGAGACCGGAGGATCCGGGTTTGCGGCCAGCCTTAGCTATCTAGTGAGGCACTCTGCAACTTAGTGAGACCCTGTTTCAAAATAAAGAATAAAAAATAGGGCTAGGGATGTAGCTCGGAGGTAGAATGCCCGAGATCAATCCCCAGTACCGCAAAAAAAAAAAGAAGCTAGGTGGTGGTACACACCTGCAAACCCCAGTACCCAGGAGGCTGAAGCAGGAGGATCTCAATTTAAGGCTAGCCTGGGCAACCCAATAAGACCCTATCTCAAAATAAAATTTTCTTAAAAGGGCTGAGGATATACTCAGTGATAGAATGCTTCTCTGGCATGTGCAAGGAGAGAGATGTGGAGAGAAAGAGGGAGAAAGGGAAGAAGAGGAGGAAGAATTATGACAAAGTTGGGTTGATTCCAGAAATGCAGGATTGGTTTAACATTTAAGAGGCAATCAAAATCAATTAATAAACAGATTGATAAGACAAACTATTTTGGTCATCCTAATAAATGGAACAAAAGCATTTGATAAAATTCAACATCTGTTCATAATGAAAACTATTAGCAAACTAGAAAAAGAAGAAAACTTCCCTAGGATGACAAAGGGCATTTTACAAAAAAGGCTCCAGCAAACCTCAACAAATATTGTACTTAATTTTGAAATTACAAACAAGGAAAGAATGCCCTGTCATTTCTAGTATTTAACATCTTACTACAAATTCTGGACAGAAGAGAAAAAAAAACAAGAAAAATAAAGAAGATACAAGAATTGGGAGGGGAGAAATGTCCTTATTTATAGATATGATATTTATATATAGGAAACCCAAGAAAACTTAGAATGTTAAAAGAATTAATGAGAATGTAACAAGCTCTCTATATAAAAAGGGTAGCATACAAAAGCAAACTACATTTCTACATTCTACCAATATTCAAGTAGAAAATGAAAAATATTAAGCCAGGCGTGACGGTCCATGCCTGTAATTCCAGTACTTTGGAGGCTAACACTGGAAGATAGCAGGTTCTAGGATAGCCTCAGCAAGTAGTTATACTCTCATCAACCTAGTGAGACAAAACAAAAATAAAATAGGGCTAGGGGGTATAGCTGGAGGTGTATACCTCTGGGTTCCATTCCAGTACCGCCAAAAAAAAAAAAAAAAAAAAAAGAGGAAGGAAGGAAGGAAAGAAAATGAAAAATATTACAAGGTATCACACTAAATGAAAATCAAATACCTACAATGTATAATTCTTCTACACAGAAAGCGATAAGCATTAATGAGAAAAAATTTTAAATCCTGATAGAATGATATGCCATGTTCATGGATTGAAGATGGCAGTAATATCATGGTGTCATTTCTTTTCAAATTGGCCTATGAATTCCAATCAAAACCCCACATGTATGTTTACTACACTTGGTATGCCAATTCCAAATTTTTTTTTTTAACACTTTGTTTTATTTTTATTTTTTTTTAATTTTTTATTGTAATAACTCGTGCAATATAGCATACATCTTTGTTAAGTACAAATTGTTAACAACATATTTGCACACAATTTTCATTTGACCCCTTCCCCGATTCCCTCCCCATTCCCTCCCCCTCCCTCCCCCTAAGGTTCACTTCAGTGAGTGACCTTGATATGATTGTGTAGGTACATCATGTGCTTTAGGGCGTCCCTCGGCCCCATGAATCCACTACAATTAAATCAATTTCTTTGCTTATCGAGGATCTCTCTTTTTCATCTGGAGACCCTCCTATGCCCCATCTTCTCCCTAGCATCCACATATTAGGGAGAACATATTCAAAAAGCTAAAAACAGCTAAGATCCGGAGGAAAAACAAGGTGGAAGCACTTATTCATCTGAATGTCTAGACTTAAGGTTGACTGCATTAAAATTATTTCTGTTCCTAAAATTATTTCTGTTCCTATTAAAAAGGAAAAAAGGGAAAGACATGAGACAAGGGAAGATATTTGCAATCCTATATAACTGCAAAGAGCTCACATCCAGAATACTTAATAGATTTCTGTAAATTCATTTCTTAAGACTTTCTAAAAAGATTCAATATATAAAAAGATTAAGATTTATATATTTTGGGGATACCATGTGATACTTCAGTAACATGTATAGATTGTGTAATGCTTAAACTATCAAAAAGATAGTTTCACTTGAAAAATTTTAAAAGATACCTATAGATCCACATGAAGTTATAAGAAATATTATAAAGATCCTGTATTCCCTTTACCCAGCGTCTTCAACACACCCAGAATAGTTTTTGATATAAATTCATTTTCTTAAAATAGAACATCTGATTTTTTACTTTTTGTGACTGACTAATCTCACTTAACAATGTTTTCCAGTTCCATCCATTTCCCTTGCAAATGACATGATTTTGTTCTTCTTTATGGCTCAGTAAAATCCATTGTGTACATAGCCCATCGTTTTGTAATCCATTCATCTGCCGATGGACATCTTGGCTGCTTCCATAGTTTGGCTATTGTGAATTGTGCAGCTATAAACATAGATACACATGCACTGGTCTGAGAGTTTGGTTTGGTTTCCATTCTTTTGGGTAGATACCCAATAGTGGTATTGCTGGATCATATGGTAGGTTCATTTCCATTCGTCTGATGATCCTCCATACTATTTTCCAAAGTGGTTGCACTAATCTGCAATTCCACCAACAATGTATTAGGGTTCCCACTTCTCCACACCCTCACCAGCATTTGTTGTTGTTTGTGTTTTTGATAACTGTCATTCTAATTAATTGGGTTAGGTGAAATCTCAGGGTAGTTTTTATTTGCATCTCTTTGATTTTTTTTTTTTTTTTTTTTTTTTTTTGCGATACTGGGGATTGAACTCAGGGGCATTCTACCTCCGAGCTACACCCCCACCCCTATTTTTTATTCTTTATTTTGAAACCGGGTCTCACTAAGTTGTGGAGTGCCTCACTAGGTAGCTGAGGCTGGCCTCGAACCTGGATCCTCTGGTCTCAGCCTCCCGAATGTTGGGATTACAAGCGTGCGCCACCACGCCCGGCTTTGATTGTTAATGATGTTGAACATTTCCTCATACATTTACTGGCCATTTGTATTTCTTCTTTTGTGAAGTGTCTGTTTAGATTACTTGCCCATTTTTTGATTAGTCAATCACAAAAAGTAAAAAATCGGATGCTCTCCCTAATACATAGAAGCTAGGGAGAAAGTGGGTCATAAGGGGGACTCTAGATGAAGAAGAAAAAACCTTAGATGAGCAAAGACTCAACTGGAGGGGGCACACTAATGCACATGATGTACATTCACAAATATATCAAAGTCAATCACTAAACTGAACATAAGGAGGAAAGAGAGAGGAGGGAATTCAGTGAGAATTGGGGAAGAGTTAAATGAGAGATGTGTGCATGCATGCTTCTACCAGCTTATAACTCATAAAGATTACAATGCACCCATAAAAAAAAGTGTACCACCTTTAAAAAAAAAAAGTCGCTAGAAAAATGAGCAAGAGAGATAAACAGACAATCCATATTTAAAAAGTTAGACTGTGTTACCAGATGTCACAGTGCTTTGTTTAAAAAAAATTAGAAGTTGAATCCTTATCCTCTGTTTTATTTGTTCCTTTTTCTATATGTAACCCTTATTGGTTTTTCTTGTGCTTTATTCATAAATATATAGCAAATATGTATGTATAATTTAATAATTTTCCCTTTCTCAGATAAAATATTATAATATAGACATACCAAAAAAATTAGAAATCTTCACCAGCTTCATGTCACTTTAACAAAATTTCAAAATGACAATATGTTGGTTATTAGCATTGAATATACACATTGTACAGTTTGGGGGTACACAGTGTGACACTGCAATCATAGTTTTCTTTTTTGGTTCTTGTGTGAAATCAAAACACTGGTTGTTCCCCTATCCTAGAACATACAGATTCCCATCTGGTATCCACACCTGAGTACTGCTGGCCATTTATTCTTACACTATTACTTTCTTTGTATTATTATTTCCATCATTACTTTTAAGCTTCATTGAATGAACCACTTTTTTTATATGCTTTTATTAGTGCAATATAGTCTCACATGAAGTCAATCATGTTAATAGTGACATACATGCATATAACACTTGATAGTGCCCCCCACTTTCCTATCTCCCCCCTTCCCAATACAGAGTACTGAGACTGACATTGGTATTTTCACATATGTACACATGGTTGATGGTAATATTTCCATTAATGAACCTCACTCTTCCCTCTCTCCTTTCCTTAGACTACCTCCTTGGCTCTCCACTAAGGTTTCTTCTCCACAGTGGCTGAACTAATTTGCAATCCTACCAACAGTGTAGAAGAGGAATGAACCACTGTTAAGGAATTGAGTGTATAAAACACAATGGTAACAAAACACAAACTTATACAAATGATATGACAAAGAAATGCACTCTTTCAACACAATTTTAGTTGAGATAAGCTAAATGGCAGTTCTTATGGCATATGAAACACTGAAAATGTATTCATTACAAAATTTCTGTAACAACTATGACAAATTACACAGTTAAAATTTGTGAGATATTTTGAAACATGTCATTGCTTTTTATTCTAAAGCCAGAAACTAGCACATCATGACCAGCTAGAGGCCAACTGTGGACCTCATTCTGAAAAGCACTGATTTACAGTACAGCTGCAGCAGATCCTGGGGACTGGGGACACTCACCCAACCCGCCCTCTCACTGCCTGCCTGAATCTGGTCTCAACACCACAGGCAGATGAGCAATATGCTCAATTCCCTGGCAGGAGTGGCAACTGCTACCTGTTGTTTTTTCCAGTGCTTGGATTGTTCTCCAGCTTCCCCAGCCCCTACATTGCTGCTGGACTGTTCGTTTAGTGAAAAGATTAGCTCAGATTTGTCAGAAGCTTCCTCTACTGCTGAGGGTCAAAAGACTTGCCAAATAAAAAGAAGCAAAAGATCACTGAGCAATGAATAATTGCAGAAAAGCTTTCACCCATTTTCACATGCTATCCATATCCTTCTCTATCTCTTTCCATCTGCTGCTTCATCCCTAAAGCTCATCTACCTACTCAGCCTTATGCCTTGCTGGCTGCAGCGCCGTCCCCATCTCAGCATCACAGCATATCTATGTATGCTGGATTTCCATCTGACGTTTCTAGACTTACAGCCTCTGGAACAGGCGCTTCCCAGAATCATTTTCCCATTCACTTGCTCTTTACCTCACACACATTTTTATAATTGAAGAGCTCAACAATTTGCATGTAGTTATCCTAGAGTAATTTGTTAGCATCGAGAAGCCCACACTGCTAAAGGATATTCATTCCTTGCCAACAAGCACAATGGTCAAAATATTTTATTGTAAGTCAAGTAAGTATACAAGTAAATTTCATCTTCCTAGAAAGCTCACAAATTTTTAAGTACTGTAAATAAGATCTCTACATTAAAAGGTTAGTTTCTGCCGGGCGTGGTGGCGCACACTTGTAATCCCAGCATTCGGGAGGCTAAGACCGGAGGATCCGGGTTCGCGGCCAGCCTCAGCTACCTAGTGAGGCACTTCACAACTTAGTGAGACTCGGTTTCAAAATAAAGAATAAAAAATAGGGCTGGGGGTATAGCTCGGAGGTAGAATGCCCCTGAGTTCAATCCCCAGTACCGCAAAAAAAAAAAAAAAAAAAAAAAAAAAAAGGTTAGTTTCTATCAACAAAGCGAATCCATTATTTTACTATGCAGTAAATTTAAGGCCAGATTTTTGTCTTTCAATTAAACAAATCATTCACACTTGAATGAGGTCCTCAAAACTCAGAAACAAAAATAGTTCTGAAATAGCATTTACCATAAACTTAATTCATTATCTTCTACTGAGACACAAATAAAATTGCAGAAACTTGATTTCTATATGTTAACAACTTGGAGAGCTTAATTACAGGTAGAAAAGTTAATATCACCGTAATATAAAGTGCTGATATGCAATTTAGTTTAGTTATCATTATTTTCTGTTTGAAATATCAAAACATTTCTTCAGGAAAGAAGGAATGACGAGAGTGAGAGGGAAGGGGAGAGAAGGAAGATGGGCTTACTTCAAAAAAATTGATTTTAGTGGGGCATGGTGATGCATGCCTGTAATCCTAGTACTTGGGAGGCTGTGACAGAAGGATCACAGGTTCACAGCCAGCCTCAGCAACTTGGCGAGGCCCTCCGCAACTTAGTGAGATCCTGTTTCAAAAATAAAAATTAAATAGGGCTGGGAGTGTAGCTCAGAGGCAGAATGTCCCTGGATTCAATCCCCAGTACCACAAAAAACTGAAAGGAAGGGGAGAAAAGCAAAGAAATTCGCTTTGGAACTGGTTCCTTTTGTTTATCAACTAATCAAAACAAGTAACTGAATTCTTTTTATAACATACAAACTCACTCATTTTTTGGTCATAGATTAAAATGAGCAGCTGGGCATGGCGGCGCATGCCTATAGTCCTAGTACTTGGGAGGCTGAGAAAGGAGGATTGCAGATTTGAAGTCAGTGTTGACAACTTAGCGAGGCTTTCAGCAACATAGTGAGACCCTGTTTCCAAACAAGAAATTTTTTTAAAAATCAGGTTGGGGGTATAGCTTGAAGGTAGAATGCCTCTGGGTTCAATTCCCAGTACCACAAGAAAAAAAAAGGAGGAAGGAAGGAAGGAAGGAAGGGAGAGAGCATATTATCTCTAGATATTTTTTTTCCACATTCAGTTATAACATATGATAACATTGCTTAGGGAGTTGACACAAACCCCTTTACTTTGATAAAGTTGCTGCAATATTGTAATGAATCCACTGGGGCTTCCAGAAGGGGAAAAACAATATGAATTCAGTGTGAAAACATTTAAGAGCAAAGCCAAATATCCCCATTTGATTAGAATGTTTATGAATACCCATAAAATGGAAGCTGGCCTAAGACACTCTAAGTTTCTCATTCAAAAGGGGTATTCAATATGTTCCATAGAAAAAGATTGTTTAATAAAGCCCAAACCAAATTATAACACTAATACATATCTAATATTTAGATGACTTTTTTCAGAGAATACATCCTAGAATAAGAGTGTAATAGAAAAAAATGATTAATATATTCTACCAAATGAAAATATTAGAACACTGTGCTGGGTCCTAATAACATCTGGACAATGCTATGTTTATTAATCATGGAAGAATTCCCCCTCTGTCATCTAGGTTCCCATCAGTGGTATATATATGGCTACATTGTAAGTTTGCATTTCCAACAAAAGCCAGCTCCGTTAAGACAGCAGCCACCAAATACACAGTAAATGTTCGTCGAGTTCCTACTATTACAAACCACTATATTGGTTACTGTGAGAAAAATTATGGATATTACATATTAGGAGGGAAGGAAAACTTAGCTATGCACTAAAAAAGAATCATTATGAGATACCATATCGGAATGTCAAAATGTCTGCCACATGTCAACACTTAATAAATAACTGTTGATTTTATCTGGATTATATGAAAGATGAGATCCTTGGGTATGGCTACAAAAAGTTTCTTTGACAAATGAATTATTAAAAAACAGAGACAATAAGGAGAATTTAAATATAGACTGGGTATTAGATAACTCTAATGAATCATGTCCAGTGTAAGAAAAGCTTCCATATTTTTTAGAGAAGTATGTAAAGCCAAAATGTCATGGGTTAGAAATTGGTTTTGAAATGCTTCAGGTAAAGGGAGAGAAGAAGAAAGGCAAGGAGAGAAGAAAAGAAAAATAGTTGAATCTACTGTGGCAAAAATCCTAATTGTTATTCAGGCATGGTGGCGCAATGCCTGTAATCCCAGTACTTGGGAGGCTGAGACAGGAAGATTGCAGGTTCAAGGACAGCATCAGCAAGTAGTGAGACTTTCATTAACCTAGTGAGACCTTGTTTGCAAATAAGAAATAAAATTGAATTGGGGGTGGAGCTCAAAGGTAGAATGCCTCTGGATTCAATCCCCAGTACCACAAAAGAAAAAATCTTAACTGCTGTATCTGGGTAATGGGCATCCCAGGACCCATTAGACTATACATCCTTTGTCATCTTTGCTTGAAATATGTTTGAAATTTTCATAATAAAAAATTAAAACCAAGACTTCTTCAAGACTAGGGCCTGAATTGCCAACTGAGGAGGAATAGGTAGGATTTGCAAGGAAGGAGGACACTTTAGGCATTACCTCATTCCCAGCCCCCACTCATCTGCCAATACACTAGCAAGCATTCTTCAGTGTTCTTGGCTGCTCAGTGCAGCAGTCAGATCCTTCAGCAATTCTGAGTCCCTCAGTCCCTACCATGATTAGCGAGCCACCTCCCTCTCTAATTTTCCTGATAACCCACAAATTCATTCTTTTGGCCCTGTTCCATCTACTACATTCATCCTTCTAAATTTTGTTTCTAATTCCATTTGTCTCGAATTCCTAGTAGTCCATGGACTCTGGCTGCAAAATGTAACAGGAAAAGTTAAGAGATAGGCATTAAATGATAAATTCTGTGGTAAATAAGCTGTGTGACCTCCTGGGCCCTTCAAAATCTCATGTTGTCTATTCTGACACGTCCTTGACACTTGTATGTTTCCACCAAGTTGATAGGCAAGCCTGGAGAGAATGAGCACTTTAAGTATAAACAGTTTTACTTTCTCCTGATCGGTTCTAGTTTGTCTTTCCCTCCTATCTCTATTCCAGCCTGGGGATTTCTAACTCTTTTCAATCATTTTGGAAACTTTCAATACAGAGGTTAGACATACCTGCATCACAAATTCTCGGCGTCGAGGCATTCCTCTTTCTGAAAGCAAAACGTAATCTGGCTCCTTTTCCTTTTTGGCCTGTTGAATTTGAGCCAGGCGGCTAATGGGGTTCATTCCTTGACCATATTCTGGTCCAGCCTAAAAAATAATTTAAGAAAAAGTTTCAAAATATGCTTATAAAATTTCACTGGATCCTTAAAGAAATAGCAGTTCTCCCCTCTACCTCCATATCCCAGAACCATAAGTGGAGATGACAACTGGAAGTCATTCATGAAGACTTTGAAAGGGAAATCATAAAATGGATCTGTAACTAAGGCTTCTAGGGGACTTGGGGTCCTGAAGTATTATAGGTAAGTTGGGCCAACTATGCTTTACAAAATTGAGTAAACCCTTCAATAGAGTAGTTGCTTCCCAACTTCTATTCACCAAAAAGAATGCGAGAAGATAAGCCATTAACTGGGAGGAGATACCTCTAGCACATATAAGTCAAAAAAGATATACCCAGGATTCAAAATATACTTTTTAAAACTCTTAAAAAGAAGCCAGGCATGGTGGCGCACACTTGTAATCCCAGAACTTGGGAGGCTGAGACTGGAGGAGTTTGCAGCCAGCCTCAGGGACTTCGTGAGGCCCTCTGCAACTTAGTGAGACCCTGTCTCACAATAAAGAATAAAAAAGTAGGGCTTTGAGGTAGAATGTCCCTGGATTCCATCCCCAGTACTGCAAGGGAAATGGACAAGAGATGAACAGATATTTCATAAAAGGAATAAACATGGAAAGATAATCAACCTCATTAGAACTTAGAAAATGTATAGTAAAACCACAGTAGGATACTATTTCATATCAACAAATTTAGCAAAAATTAAGAGGTCTAACAGCACCAGCCGGTTAAGAATGGGGGTATGCATGTATCATGACTTAACAACAAAAATTCTTTATAAATCAAATATTCTTTCTGCATTGAAATTTCTTTGTATGTTTTTCCTAGAAATGAAGGTCTGATTTGTTATATGACTGAAATTTTACTTCCACTGATGAAAATTTCTTTTTAAACAGGCAGTAGGGACAAAGAAAACCATTATGTTACAGATTACATGTTATGCTGAACTTACTAAACAGCCACTGTGCTGCTGGTGCTAGCTCTTTCTGACAGCTACTGGCATTCAGGGCTGTGGCCAGGTCCAGTGTGGCGCTTTGGGCACAGCCCGCAGGTTGGATCCTTCAGGCTCTTTTAAGGCATGTTTAGGACTTTGGACTTTATCCAAAGGGCAAGGGGAAACGACTAAAAGGCTTTAAGCAGAGGCATGGCATGATTAGACAGTGTTTCCAAAAGATCACTTAGTGCCGAAAGTATCACAGGAAGGCCAGGAAAACCTTACGGTAGTAATTTAGGCAAACGGTCATTATGAGTTGGACCAGAAGGGTGGCAGAAGGGATGGAAAGGACCAACTCAAGAAATATTTAGGTAATGGAATTGGTGGGACTTGATGATTTATTGGATATAAGGGGTAAGAGAGAAGTTAAAAATGACTTCCAGCTTTTAGTTTCAGCAGATGGATGATGGTGCCAGACACTAAGATAAGGAATGCTGGGGGAGAAAAGTTTAGAAGGGAACATAATGAGTTTTGGACAGAGCCTGAGGTGACTATGAATTATTAAGTAATGATGTCTAATACACAGTTAGAGCACTGAAGAGTACTTGGGATTCATCTGTCTAAAGACTGACTTGAACCCTTAGCAGTAAAAGAGCAGCCTAGGGAAAGAGTAGGAAGAAAAAGACTGAAAACTTCACCACTGCAATGGTTAAGTGGAGAGGGAGGAAAGAGAACAGGGGACCTTCAGCTTTTGATGAAATAGTGGTTTCTACTTCTACTCACATACAAAAAATAAAAATCAAGCAAATTATAAAGGGAATGAAGAAGAATGGGAAAAGGCAAATATGGACAATAACTGGCAAGTTTAAGATTGAGATCCCAATGACATGGTAAAGAGAAGCTTTGAGTTTAGCACTAGATGTGTGCCTTGCACATGAAGACGCTCAAATAAATATGTGTTTCCAATAGTGTGCTATCTTTATTCCTATTTAATTTGATTCCTTTATAAGAATATCTTTAAATGCCAAAGAAATGGTTGTTGGTACAGATTCCAGTGACAAAAAAAGATGCATAAATCTAATTTAGATAAAGATAGACTTCTATGAACACTAAGAATGGCTTGATTTTTTTTTTATTGAAATGAACTACTAGCACTCTTGACAATTAAATTATTCCACAGATATCAAGTTTTAGATTATCATCTACCATCGACCAATTATCATATAACATCTACAAAACACTAAGGACAGTCTTATAAATATATATCTATGTATGTCCAAAAAATTTTATCTTCAACATTGAAAAGACTTTTTTGAAGTTTCATCTTATGGAAGAGTTAAAGAACAGGATAAAACCCTAAAAATGTCATCAGAGAAGTTTTACATGCTATAACGTAATTCCATAAAGAAAATCTTAAAATCCCAAAAGTGTTCACAATTAACCAGTTTCAGATGGCACTGGAGTGAGATGGGACCCATCTGAAACCTGACTGCTACAGGACTTGGGGAAGTTTCTCCACGCCAATGACCCTGTCTGAAAGATGGGAACGAGAGCTATGTGACAAAATGACCAAGAGGACAATGAGACAGCGTGATCATTTTATTCTTTTAAATAAAAATCAAGGCAAGTTGTCACAGATATTTTCTCTATTTCTATTAAACACAGGGACTGTACACTCCAGATGTAGAAGACATACAAAGAAGTGAGGAAAATGCTAAAAATCAGGATACTATTTCAAACTGATCCACTTACTGGCACATAAGGTACAATTATACTTAAAAGTATACAGAGCCCAATTCACTATATGCATGTTGCCTTCTCAAAATAACCTTACATTTCAGAGGATAGCTATAGGCTTTATTTTACATAAGACAGACATGGCAAAAGTAATTCCAAGTGTGACATATATAAGGAAAAATGTAGTCTAGGAGTGGAGGAGGATCAGAGAAGGCATCCCTAAAGAAGTCAAGTTTAAGCTGAGATCTGAATGATGGATAGGAGGAAGCTCTGGAATATTGTGCTTATATATTAGAAGCAGCCTATATATTAGTAGCAAATAGTATTAAGAATTCAAAATGTTTCTCCCATTTCCAAGAGATAACATCTTAACAATAATCTTGTTTTTAACAGCTATAGTTAAAAAAAAAAAAGAGTTAGAAGTATACCCTATACTTTAGAAATGTACAGATCTTTTTTTAGGATAATAACTTAATATTCTTAATTTATTCAGATTAGATTTAGTTAATAGATGATTAACAATATGTACTTAATTACGAATGTATTCTGTGCGTTACTTCAGTTAATACAACAATCTTATGAAGCAAGTACAATTATTATTCCCACTTTACAAATGAAGACATGTAGAAAGTTAGGTAGCATGCTCAGTCACAGGGACTCACATTCAAACCTGGCTCCAAAGGTCAAGCTCCTAATAGCCCTGTCCTCCACCCTGTGGTGGTGAGAGCATATGAATAATAAAGGCCACTTCTGAGAACCACGGGTCTATTTACATTTTAGTCTACCTTATATATAACATAGAACTGCTATTTCAGGGATTCTATAAATTACGTTTTCTAAATGAAACAATGCATTTAAAACAATTCATTTAAAAGAACAAATATTTAAAATAGTTTTCTTAAGCCAGGCGTGGTGGCGCAAGCTTGTAATCCCAGCATTCAGGAGGCTGAGACCGGAGGATCCCGCTTCGTGGCCAGCCTCAGCTACCTAGTGAGGCACTCCGCAACTTAGTGAGACCTGGTTTCAAAATAAAGAATAAGAAATAGGGCTGGAGGTATAGCTCGGAGGTAGAATGCCCCTGAGTTGAATCCCCAGTACTGCAAAAAAAAAAAAAAAATAGTTTTTTTGTTTATGCACATATGTATGGATTTTTAAATAAAGCAAAGGTAGAAAGGTATAACCTATCAAAATTACTAAATTGTGCCACTGCACAATCAAAACAAAAGAAATTCATCAAGGATTAAATATGTTTCCTATATGTACTCCTTGATCTGCAGAGCCCAATCAGAAGTCTGCTAAACCAGTGAATCTCAACTGGCAACTCAAAAGCTGGCAAGAAAAGACTTTCTCTAGAAACACAGAACTCCAGCTGCATTCATGTCGTAGGTATCAAACATTCAGGGGCTCGTATCGAACATTCAGGGGCTCAGTCCTATACTAAATGCTGAGTCATCTATTCCTCTGACCTTTGCTTTTTTCCTTTAAAATGTAAATAAAATATGATCCAAGCCAGGTGTGATGGCATGATGGCGCATGCTTGTAATCCCAGCATTTGGGAGGCTGAGACCGGAGGATCCTGGTTCGCGGCCAGCCTCAGCTATCTACTGAGGCCCTCCGCAACTTAGTGAGACCCTGTTTCAAAATAAAGAATAAAAAATAGGGCTGGGGGTGTATCTCGGAGGTAGAATGCCCCTGAGTTCAATCCCCAGTACCACAAAAAACAAAAACAAAAACAAAAACATACATATATATATGATCCTATATATATGATCTAATATATATTATATATATATATATATGATCCAATAAAAGAAATAGTCACAACATCCTACAAAGCAGTATGTTCTCTATTTTTCCTTGGCAAAGCATACTAATGAATAATATCACCAAGTGAGGTGTGGTGGTGTACACTTATAATCCCAGTACCTGGGAAGCTGAGACAGGAGGATCACAGGTTTGAGGCCAGACTCAGTAACTTAATGAAACTCTGTTTCAAAATAAAATATAAAAAGGGCTCGGCTATAGCTCAGAGGTAGAATGCCCCTGGGTTCAATCCCCAGTACCAAAAAATAAATAAATAATAGTAATAACAACAATAATAATAATACCCCCAGCCTCACAGGGTTGCTGTGAGGATCAAGTGTGGTAAAGCACGTAAGTCTGCTATATAGAGTGCTTCACGGTTTCTGCCTCTGTTGCTATCATTTCTGTGAGTGTAATTCATATGACTATTATTCTGTATGCCATTTCCATTGCATGATATCCTAAGAAGTTACTATAGAACAGTGGGTTAGAAACCAGAGCAGTTCAGGCTGTACCACATGATAGCTTTGTAAAACCTTACTTGTAAAATGAGAAATAATATCATCTACCTTATGCAATTATGATAAGGATTATACTAAAGGAGACATGAATGAGAAAACACTTTTTAAATCATAAAAAACTATAGATATCTAAGGTATTATTATAATTTTGATGAACAAACATAGATACACAGGTGTTTAAAAAGCCAACCAGAATTGTCATTAATTTATAATCATATACCCTTCACTGATTGCAGGACTATATATGGCCCATAGGTTCAGGGACTGACCTTAAAAACTTGCATGTAAAGCCACTATCTTATAGCCATGTATCATCTAATGATAGAGACATATGGAGAAATGCATCATTAGCAATTTCATGCTAGTGCAAACATCACAGAGTGCACTTACCTAGCTGGAACAGCCTACTCTACACCTTGCCTATTGCTCTGAGACTACAAACCTGTGCAGCCCATTACTTACTGAATACTGTAGGTGATTGTAACACAAAGCTAAGTATTTATGTATTTAAACACAAAGATGTACGGTGATAGGAATTTTTTTGCTCCATTATCTTACTGGGACCACCATCACACATATGGGCCAGCATTGACATTATTATTAATATTGCTAAATAAGTAAACATGACTACTTATTTAGTAAAACTGGCTGATGTTCACGAGTATATACTTACCTTTACTATTGTTTTAGGGCGTTTTTTAAAAAATAGTTTTGGCTTTTCCACCACAGGAAGAGGAGGAAGTTTTTTAAGCTCCTGTAAGACCGTGGTTGCAGCACGCTTCTTGGAGAGTTTTTTGCTATTTCCTTCTCCTTCAGCAGAGAACTCTCCCACTGACACCCGAGTAACAAAACTCTTCATATGTGGTGGTCCACTTTCTTTAATAACCTATTAAGTACACACAAAATACTAAGTAAGATGCAGGCACTTAAGATGTATTCTTACAGCATGTATCTTTCTTGATACTCTTATCAAAACTGAAGTTGTTTTTTTGTTTGTTTGTTTTGTTTTGTTTTATTTTTGTGGTATTTGACGGAACCCTGAGGCATTCTACTCTGAGCTATATCCCTGGCCCTATTTTATTTTGAAATGGGGTCTCACTAAGTTATAGAGGGCCTCACTAAGTAGCTGAGGCTGGCTGCGAACCTGGATCCTCCTGTCTCAGCCTCCCAAGTACTGGGATTACAAGCGTGAGCCACCACACCTGGCTTAGAAGTTAATATTAAGATTATGCCAAAATTACAGTTCTTAAAAGCTATTATGGGGCCAGGGATGGTGGCGCACATCTATAATAATCCCTGTACTTGGGAGGCTGAGACAGGAGGATCACACATTCAAGGACAGCCTCAACAAGTAGTGAAACTCTCATCAACCTAGGGAGACCCTGTTTCCAAATAAGAAATAAAATCAGACTGAGGGTGTTGCTCAAAGGTAGAATGCCTCTGGGTTCAATTCTCAGTAACACACACACACACACACACACTATTATGAAAGTATGAAACCAGGTGTACATGGAGTTGAAAGCAAACAAATCTAAACAAACACATTGACTTTATCATTTTAATACTCTTATTGGTGCAACATAATTATATATCATAGTGAGATTTGATGCAATACAAATATACATGCACACGTCACTTGGTGTAGTTCCTTCTGTATAACCCCTCACACCACTCCCCTTTCCTCCCTCCCCATACCTGATAATGAGATTGATAGTCAAATCATGTATGAACCTTATTTAACTGTTTCCTTTATCAATCCTCATTTTTCCCCTCACCAACTCCCTTCCTCAAACCCCTTCCATTATTCTACTGGTCTCTCTGCTCATTTGACTGAAGTCCTTTTTGCTTCCTATTTTCTCTACCACATGTGAGAGAAAACATATGCTCCTTGACTTTCCGAGACTGGCTGATCTCCTTAGCATAGTATTCTCTAGTTTCCTTTTGCTGCAAATGACATAATTTTGTTCTTTATGGCTGAGTAAAATGTATACCACATTTTCATTACTCATTCATCTGTTGATGGACACCTAGGTTGGTTCCATAATTTGGCTATTGTGAATTGTGCTGCTATGAACATGGATATGCATATATCAATATAGTATTCTAACTT
The DNA here is from genome assembly GCA_004027655.1 of Graphiurus murinus. Classification (NCBI taxonomy): domain Eukaryota; kingdom Metazoa; phylum Chordata; class Mammalia; order Rodentia; family Gliridae; genus Graphiurus; species Graphiurus murinus. Next base: position 32,458 of record PVLC010003827.1, on the reverse strand, counting down.
CAATTCTTTTGGAAAGATACAGAGAAGTGGTATGGCTGCATCAATTCTAATTATGGTTTCCTCATGTCAGAACAAAAAATTAAGAACATAAAACCTATAATATTAGATCCTATATCTAGATAGCCATGTACAGTGACAATTAGTATATAATTGTGTACATGTCAAATTTTCTCCTCTGTCAGGGTAAGTTACCCAAAGACACGGATGACATCTTACTGTATTCCATAACCTATGAAGCATCCTGCCTGTGGAAGCCTCTCAAAAACAGGGGATGGGTAAAAACGAACTCTTTTTGACAGACACTACAGAGGCTGCTAACAGAAAGGGAGACTTACGTGAGATGATCTTAAAAAGGTCCATTCGTATGCCATAAAAATACCTAGATTTCTAGTCGTGAATTGTGAACTGAATTATGAATCATAGTCGACTATGAATGTTCCCAATCTGTTTTTATTTTTAAAGGGTTTTGTTTTGGTGGGGGTTTTGGTACTGAGGATTAAACCTAGGGGCTTTTTATCTGAGCTAAACTCCAACCCTTTTTTCTTTTTTCAGTACTGGGGATTGAACCCAGGGGCACTCTACCTCCAAGATACACCCCCCCCCAGCCCCTAGCCCTATTTTTTTATTCTTTATCTTGAAACAGGGTCTCACTAAGTTGTGGAGGGCCTCAGAAGTAGCTGAGGCTGACTGAGAAACTGCAATCCTCCTTTCTCAGCCTCCCAAGTACTAGGATTACAATGGTGTGCCACCACCACCTGCCCATATATATATATATCTTGAAATAGAGTTTTGGGCTGAGAGTATGGCTCAGTGGAAATAGTTTTACTAAGTTGAGGCTGGCCTGTGATCTTTCTGTTTCAGCCTCCCAAGTACTGAGATTACAGGTATGTGCTACAATGCCCCCCAGCTCTTTTCTTACTTTTAAACTATGCCAGCTTTTTGGGGAAAGATGCCTTCTAAACCCTAAATACTCAGAACTTAATTCTCCTTCAAAATTCTGACATACAGAAGATATCCTATTTGGTTTGCCATTTTTCATTATATTAAAATTTGTCTTTTAATATTGGATACCAATTAGGAAACAGAATGAAACCAACACAGTATTTCAATAATCCAACATTATAAGGAATAAGGAATTTATCATAAGATACTTTCCAATTAATTTGTTTACTAGTTTAAATGCCAACTCTTTAGCTACTTGGATGAACATACTTCTCAATTAAAAAGTCTATGCTTTATGACTTACTAGAGAATATCAAACATTTAACCATTACTATTCACATTAGATCATCATTATAAATATCAAACATTCCACACTCTATAATACTGATGTCCCCAAAGACTTATAAAACTGTCTGTTCCTAGTCATCATAGCTTTCTAAAAATCCTATATTCTAATAACTTTTAGTATATGCCAATTACTTTTTAATAGACGTTCCATATTTTCCCTATCATTTCCTGCTGGGCCTAAGGTCCTCAAGTACATTCTCTCCCTCCCTTCCTCATTTTGCTGTTTTTAATCTGCTACCAGCAGAATTGTCAGAATTGTATCCAAAAAGAAAGCCATCTCTCAGTGTAGGTCAGAGATGCTGCTGAAAAGTAAGATGAGGGAGCTTTCTCCTAGGAGAACACTGTACGGCTTGAAGGATTCTCCACAACTGTCTCAGCTTATGTCCTGGTTCTTGTCCACTTTCCAGTTTGAGGGTCAAAATCATGTCTTAATAGGGAGGTATTATAATAACTATTTTTAGACATTTTCTATTAAACTTCATACAATTTAATACATTTGTGACATATATATCCAGTAGTAGAGAGCTGCTTCATTACTTCTTGGTGATTTGTTAATTCAAGTTAAACATATTTGGGGGGTTAAGGATGGAGTTCTGTAGTAAAGCACAGGTTTAGCATGCCAAGACCCCATGTTCAATCCCCAGCACCCACTCCCCCAAAAAAGTTAAACATATTTTGTCCTCCACACAATTAAAAGAAAGTGGATAGTAACATAAATGTGTAACTAAGTTTTAGCTTGGATAAAATAGGATTTATCTCATTTAAAACACCAAGCCCTATAGAGTACTCTAAATTATCTTGTACCCTAAAAGTTTTTATTGTGAAAATTGAAATATCATGTATGCAATGGCTTACTACAGAAATTGAAATATCATGTATGCAAATGGCTTACTAAAGTAAAGAAATCAGGAGTCCATGATATTATCGTAATTTCTATTTTCCCAGGGCCTATATCATTTCATGGTAGCATAAGGAAGCAGAGGAAGGCTTGCAGGATTCTAGTATACCAGTTAATTTTGTTTAAAATAACCAGAGTTAGCAGGGTATGGTGGTGCATGCTTTTAATCCCAGTACTTGGGAGGCTGAGACAGGAAGATTGCATGTTCATGGCCAGCCTCAGCTACTTAGTGAGGCCCTCCACAACTTAGTGAGACCCTGTTTCAAAAAGAAAGAATAAAAAAATAGGGCTGGGGGTGTAGCATGGAGGTAGAACGCCCCTGGTTTCAATCCCCCATACCAAATAAACAAACAAATAAATAAATATTTTAATAATAAAATAACTAGAGTTGAGAGAAAATTTGCAAGACCTCTAACAAACACATACCTCAAAACTGACCGGCATATTTCGCTTAAGAGCAATTTCAAAGACTAAGCTGATCTCTGACTTATTTGCATCTTTGTCGTCATCCAGTTCTTTTCCTGATTCACCATTCTGAATCACAAAAAAATAGGACATTGAATCTTAACTTGATAACAAACTTTACCCATATTCTACAATCAAAGGGCCTAGCTGAGAATACAATAAGAAATAGTACAGCACGACTATATCCAGTGGATTCTGTGTGACCATAGTAGTCAAGCTTTGCTGCCAGGCTTTCTGTTACTTACTTCTTAGTTTTATGACTTGAAGTAGAAAATTTCTTTAATACTGAGTTTGGAAATCTTTTGAGTTTTTCTTATCTCCCTATATCCAGTTCTCTTATTTTAGAGACCTCTACCCACAGTCCTTATATCTTGCTCCCACACGATTCCCCCACTGGTGTTCTAACATGATCTAGAAAGACTAAGTTATAGAAAGAGTACAGGGTGCAGACCAGGATATTGGAGCTATGCATCTGGCACTGGCACTAATTCATTTACTCACTATTTAACACATACTTCTGGAAGGCCTCATATATGCTAAGCATAGTGTAAATATTCAAGATAGACAGGATCCCTGCTGTCAAGGAGCTTGTGATCTAATGGGAAAACAAATAAACACCTAGGAATTATAATGAAAGTATACTTGCAGAAAAACTCCAAAATCTGCCATTAAAACAAATCTCAAAGAAGAACCAATAGGTTAGGGGAAAGGGCTAATTGTAGAAGTTGAACTGTAGGGTTTAAATTAACTAAGTGGGGAAGTAATATAAGAACTTCTTATACCCTCATTTATGAACTAAAATAGGACTCAAAAATCAATAAAGATCTCCTCCACTTCAAATTCCTCGATTCCAGCAAATGAATGTTATCTCTTAGCCTTATTCACATATCCCCAAATCCTGAGTTGCCTGGAAAGTGAACTCCAGAGGTGAGTCAGAGTTCTGAAAGGTAAGTTCACCCTGGCAGGAACATATGAATCTCATAATAGACATGGAGTCTGAGTAGTAAATCTTGGCAGATTATCATTCTAGTATTCTTCCCTGGCAGGAGAGATTTTTTTCTTTTGTTTACAAAATGCAATGATTCGCCTGATCCCCAACATCACTAGAGAAATACACGGCAGAGCCTGCTGCTTTCAGCAGCAGCGCACCTGGGACTTTTCTGGGATGGGCTCATTCTGCAATGCTTGGAGGGCTTTCATTGCAGCATTGTGTCTTGCAGCTTGTCGAGTCTTTCCTTCACCAAAAAATTCATTATTTCCTACGGTAAGCTGAACATAAAATATCTTGGGCATCGGGCAATGATACCTGAAATAAGGAAACAGAAACATTAATGTTAGCTCAATAAAACCATTCTATAATCATTCAAAGATTTGCTTCATTTCAAATATTCCCAACTATGTTATGAACTATGTCCTCCTACTGGCCCCAATAAAGTTTTAACCTTATAAAAAATAAAATGTAAGTCCATCTATCTAGAGATAACAGTGTACACTGATCTCCATAAAAAATACATAGAGTACAACATTAAACATAAACTAGTAGTAAAAATTATTTAATTACATTACAGAAGACTTCCTAGTGAGTTTTCAGTCAGATTTTGACGTGAGGCAAATGGGCAAGTGCTGAGGACGGGTGCGATGACAGAAGCTAGAGACAGGTGACCCCATTTAGGTGACAATGAGCAGATTACTGTGCGTTTAATAGAAGATAGTTATCATCAGAAACATGGGGGCAGAGAAATGGTCTTAGATGAAAAGTAATGAGATCAGAATCAGCATAATAAAGAATAGTTTATGCCAGTTCTTTTATTAATATACTTTTAGTTTAACACATGGTAACTGAACTTTTTATTGGGTACACTGTGATATTTTAATACATGTACACAAGATGTAAAGATCAGATTAGGGAAACAGGCATATGTATCCCCTCAGACATACACTTTCTTTGTGTTGGAAACATTCAAAACCCCCTCTATTTTCCTGTAAATAACATAATTTTGTTCTTTATTGCTGAGTAGAATTCCATTGTGCATATCCCATTATTTTGTAATCCATTCATCTGTTGATTGACACCTAGGTTGGTTCCATAATTTGGCTATTGTGAATTGAGCTGCTATAAACACGGCTATTCATGAATTACTATAATATTCTGATTTCAGTCCCTTTGGAAAGATACGCAGAAGTGGTATATCTGGATCATATGGTGGACCCATTCCCAGTTTTCTGAGGAATATCTACAATGATCTCCATAGAGGTTGCACTAATTTACAATTCCACCAAGAGTGTTGGATTGACCTAGAGAACATTACATTAAGTGAAATTAGCCAGTCACAGAAAGTGAAAGGTCATGTTTTCTCTCATATGCTGAAGCTAAGAAGTAATTGGGATACAAGAGGGACTTTAATAATAGAGGAAAAACCCCAGGGGAGCAAGGGAGGTGGTCTAGGGGGTGTTGAGAGAGGAGAGGAAGAATTTAATGAAGGAATCACTTCCATTGACAGCACGTATATATGTGAGAATACTACTGCCAATTTCAATATCATGTATGGAGAAGAGGGGAGTAGGGAAGGAGCCAGGGAAAACTCCCCAAGTGCTGTGTGCATGCATGTCACTATCACTACGAACTGCATTATGATGTGAGACTATAATGCATCAATGAAAGTATAAAAAATGGGGGAAAAAACAGACACAAAAAAATACTAATACTCAGAGTGCTGCTATTGCAGTGAGTAATAAAGTCCCTTGTCTTTGAAAAAAACAAAAACTGTATTCTGAAACATTCAATTTGTTGTCAACCATAGTCATCCTACGGTGCTATACAGAACATTAGAAGTTATTCCTCTTGTCCAGCTGAACCCTACTAAACATCTTCTCTCCATCCCTCCCTTTTTAATGTCCCTTCCAGGTTCTGGTAACTACTATTCTATTCTCTATACTTATTTGAGATCAAATTTTTTGTTTCCACATATAAGTAAGAACATGTATTTTTTCCTGTGCTTGACCTATTTCGTTTAATATAATGCCATCCAGTTCCATCCATGTTGCTTCATATGACAGTTTTATTCTTTTTTGTGGCTGAATAACATCCTATGTTATGTACACACACACACACACACACACACACACACACACACACATTTACTTTATCCATACATTCATTGATGGACACCTAGGTTGAGTCCAAATCATTTTTTTTTTGGTACTGGGAATTGAACCTAGAGGCAGTCTACCTCCAAGCTATAGATCCAGCACTTTTTATTTTTAATTTTGAAACAGGGTTTTATGAAGTTGCTGAAGCTATCCTCAAACCTAGGATTCTCCTGTCTCAGCCTCCCAAGTACTGAGATTATAGGTGTGTGTACCACCATGCCTGACTCCAAATCTTATCTATTGAAAATAGTCCCACAATAAACATTAGAGTGCGATGTCTCTTCAATATACTGATTTCAATTCCTTTGACTATGTACCCAACAGTGGGATGGCTAGATCGTGTGAACTTCTATTTCTAGTTTTTTTTGTTTTTTGTAGAACCTCCATACTGTTTTCCATAATGGCTGTAGTAATTTACATTCCTACCAACAGTGTATGAGAGTTGCCTGGGCTTTGCCTTCTAGTCAGCATTGGTCATTATTATTTTTTTACAACAGCAGTTCTAAATGGAGTAAGATGGTATCTCATTGTGGTTTTGATTTGCATTTCTCTGATGATTAGTGATGCTAAGGAGTTTATATCACTTGGAAAGCAGGAAGTAAGTAGAACAAAGTGAAAAGTTTAAAAAAAAAAAGTGAAAGTTTAAAGTAAAAATTTGTAGCAGGTTTGTGTTTAATGAGATTGAGTTAGTAAAGTGTAACTAGAAAACTACAATAATGCAAGCATGAGAGTATAAAAAAAGACTGAAAGAATAAATCTAGAGGAAATTAAAATAAAAAATTAGGAACACGCAATAAAGTCCATTAATTCAACAATTTCTTTTTATGGAATGCCTTCTATATGACAGGGGGCAATGAACAAAAACACACATTATAGTGGAGAAGACAAGAGACAATAAATAATATAAATATGTAGAATATCTAATACATTAAAGATTATGTAAGAAAAAGTGAGGAGAGTTCAAAAGTGGGAGGAAGGTGAGTTTTAGATAAGGGTGGCCAAGGTAGGTTCCGTTGAGAAACTGACAACTGTGTAAAAACAGAGAAAAGCAAGGCAGCAAACCATGAAGGTACCAGACAGTGCCCTGAGCCAGAGAGAACCTCAAGGGAAAAGGCCATGAGGCAGGAACAAGCCACGCATATTCAAAGGACTCAGGGGACGCCTGTCTACTAGGCTTGAGGGAGTGAGGGTAGGAAAGTCAGGAAATTAGAAGTGAAAAATTCCATAGGGCCTTCCCTAGAAATCACTATAAGACTTTTACTTTGAATGAAATGGCCAGTAATTCTAAGCAGAAAATTGATACAATCTGACTTATATTTTGAAAGAATCATCTACTATGTTGAGGAGAGACTGTAGCAGGAGACAGTAGAATCATGGAGATCTAGTAGGAGGCTACTGAGATGATTCAGGGAAAGGGATTGTGGCCTGAACTTGGAAGCAGTAGGCGTGATGAGAAGTCACTGGATTCTGGATCAAAAGAAGAAATGGATCTGGGCATAGTGATGCAAGCTTGTAGTCCCAGTACTTGGGAGGCTGAGACAGGAGGATTGCACATTCATGGCCAACCTCAGCGCAACTAGTGAGACCCTGTTTCAAAGAAAGGAATAAAAAATAGGGCTGGGGGTGTAGCTTGGAGGTAGAATGCCCCCTCTGGGTTCAATCCCCAGTACCACAGACTATGGAATATAAGACAAGAGTCATGGATGACTCCAGGGTTTTAGAATTAAGCAACTAGAAGATGCAGTATCCATTTATTGAGATACTGAAAATTGCAACAGGAATGATTTGCTGGAGGGTGAGTTTTGGAGCTCTGTTTCAGAGATGTTAAATTATTAGACATTCAAACAAAGATGTCAAGTACATGATCAGATTTATAAGGCTGGACTAGAGGAAAGAGGTCTAAAGTAGAAATAAAATTTGGAAATCATCAATATAGATATGGTATTTAAAGCCTTAAGACAATGAGAACTCTGCGGGAGAGAGTGATAGGAAGACCAAGTTAAGCACTGTATCCTTCCTGAAAGACAAATGGGGGAAAAGTTTATTAAGGAGGAAAGACTGATTATAACTAATGCTACTCATCAGCCAAGTGAAATGATGACTGAGAAATATGACCAGTGAATTGAGTAATTTAGTAAAATGAATAGGCTCAATTTGATGGAATGGTGTATTTGCAGTTGTAAGATAAAAAGTTAAGTTAAAAATCACTCCAGTGCTGGACAATGTTTCCAAACAAAAAGAAGTCCAATTGAAGTCCTACTATATTATTATTGCTTGCAGTGCTAGGGATCAAAATTAGGGCTTCATGCATGCTAGGCAAGGGTGCTACCACTGAGCTACATCCCCAATCCGAGATCCAACTATGTTCAAAAGATTACTAGACATCCAAGTAGTGGTGCTATAGAGTCAATCTGAGATACACTGGACAGAACTCATGGCGTAAGACTTCACTGGGCAGATGGGACTAGTCAATGAACATTTTCTAAAGGTGAAGGACTAGAGAAGTAGATCGGTTACTGAAAGGCAGATTAGTGAGGCAATAATTAAAACCTTACAAGTGGATAAATACCTGGAAAAGTAAAGAAACAAACAGACAAAAAAAAAAAAAAAAGCCTAATGCTGGGATCTGATTGATATCATGAAAGTGCAGGGAAAACAATAGATAGCAGTGAAGGAGATGAAAGAGGTCAGAGTTAGGAAAGAAATTACAACATAATGTCAAAGAAAGGAATAATCAACAGTGTCAAAGAAAGTGGAGAAATCCGAAGTATGAAAAATAAAAAGCTGCTGTTTTAAACTCTTAAAATCAATTATCTTGGCTTATAGTTATTTACTAATTTGTTTTCAGATAAAGTGTTTTAAATGTGCTTTTGTTATAAAGTCATACATTCTCATTTTTAATTAGAAATATAAAAAGGTTGCAGGAAAATTCAATTAAAGTAAAAGACTACTTTTAACATTGAAAGACTAAAAAGCACAGTCTTTTTTCTTTTATTCCAATAACTAAATAGGTTATTGAAGTACACAATCTTATTACTTATTTTATTTTAGAGCTCTTTAATGTAGAAATTTGGACAGGTTAATATGAATATTGCAGATTTTCTTCACTTTGCATCCCACAAAATTCAGTTTTCCCACCTCCACAGAATTTTATGCATATTTTAACTAGCTCCATAAAACCTTAAAATAGACAACGTGAAATCTGAATTACTCCTGAACTGATCTTACATGGCAAGCTTTCACCATAGAGCAAGTGTTTACAATTAATTATAAACTTCTGAAAATAGAGGTCTACAACTGGAATGCTAACAGACGTTTAACTATGGTAGAGGAGTGGGCGCCACTATAATCACAGAGGCCTGCTGACAATTACAAAACTCATTTTGGTTTGCCACAGAGACAAACAAAATTTCTGTTCATTATAACTTTACTGGAATATGATGTCATAACACATAACCATACTGAAACAATCTGCTGATTTTCTGACCAAAATATTAATTGCACACTAAAGAGCCCTCAGGGCCTCTCCCTTTTTGGTCATCAAATATGATTCTATGTATGCGTATGTGCATGCATGTTGATATATATGTATATAAAATTATATCACATAAATATCAGAGGGAAATTAAGCACATTGCATTTTAATGTAAAAAGTAAAATACTGTAGCACTAACAACAGGAAATACCAAGACTGGTCTCCTGACTTGTTTTATTCCAGTTGCACTTCATCGTCTTACTTAACAATGGTTCCTAATAATATACCCCACATGGTTTGAATGCCTTATACATCACATCTCTGCATAGCATCATGACAATTAAGATTAACCAGAGCACTCTGATTAATGGCATCCAGATTGGGTTACAGGAAAGATGATGTAGAAAGCTTCATCAGACAGATGTGTTAGGGCCTTGTCTTTAAATATTTATTTCCTTTGTTAAAGAAACACCCCAAGTGTATTAACTTTAAAAGTTGTTATGTTCTAGTTAATGGAGTTCCTTCTTGTACTTTTATTTCCAAAATTAAGTTCACTTTTTGTAAGAACAAGTGATGTACCTATTTCTACAAATCTGTATATATTTAAAAATTGGACATCTATTCTTGAATGATTTTTCTCCATTAGAATTTTGTGGTCAATGCTTAGATGCCCATGGTGACTACTATCCAACAAGGAACCATGGAAAACTTGCAGGTTATTTAAGAGTCAAATGACTTTTCCCACTTACACCTCCACAATTTGGTCCCATTTTCATCAGAATCATCTTCAGTGCTAGTTAAACATGCAGATTCCTGTGCTCCAACCCTGATATGCTTAATCAGAGTCTCAGGATGGAATGAAACTCCTAGGTTGTCCTGGTGACCATGCACATCCCAAGTCTGGCGAGGATGTGGGGAAATTGAAACTCTTAGACATTGTTGTTGGGATTGCAAATTAGTGCAGCCGCCGGGCGTGGTGGCGCACGCTTGTAATCCCAGCATTTGGGAGGCTGAGACCGGAGGATCTGGGTTCGAGGCCAGCCTCAGCTACCTAGTGAGGTACTCTGGAACTTAGTGAGACCCGGTTTCAAAATAAAAAGAATAAAAAATAGGGCTGGGGGTATAACTCGGAGGTAGAATGCCCGAGTTCAATCCCCAGTACCGCAAAAAAAAAAAAAAAAAAAAATTAGTGCAGCCACTATGGAAATCTGTGTGAAGATTCCTCAGAAAACTGGGAATGGATCTACCATATGAAACAGCTATACCATTTCTGAGTATCTTTCCAAAGAGACTCAAATCAGAATATTATAGTGATACATGCATATCCATGTTTATAGCAGCACAATTCACAATAGCCAAATTATGGAGCCAACCTAGGTATCCATCAACAGATGAATGGATTACAAAATTATGGGATATATACACAACAGAATTCTATTCTGCAATAAAAAAAGAACAAAATTATGTCATTTGCAGGAAAATGAATGGACCTGGAGAACATTATGTTAAGTGAGATTAGCCAGTCACAGAGAGTGAAGGGCCATGCGTGTTCTCTCATGCAGAAGCTAGGGAGTAATTGGGATACAAGAGGGACTTGAGATAAAGGAGAAACCCCAATGGCATGATGGTGGGGGTCTGGGGGGGCTGTGGAGGGGAGGGAGGGAGGGAGAGTTAATGATGGAAACACTTCCACTGATGTTATGTACCTATGTGAGAACACCAATGCCAATCTCAATACCATGTATGGGAAGGAGTCAGGAGGAAGATCAGCAAGTACTGTGTGCCTGTATGACCCCATCACTCTGAACTATGTTAGCACTATGATGTGAAACTACAATGCACGGAAAAGTACACACACACACACACACCCCAAATATGCCAGGCCAGCATGGTAGCATACACCTATAGTCCCAGTACTTAGGAGAACCTCAAGTTCGAGGGCAGCCTCACCAACTTAGCAAGGCCCTCAACAACTAAGCAAGACCCTGTTTCAAAATAAAAAAGAAAATGGGGCTGGAGGTGTAGCTCAGAGGTAGATTGCCCCAGGGTTCAATCTCCAGTACCAAAAGAAGAAGAAAAAGAACAGACACACATTTGGTCTGCATTCCTTATATGGTTTTATTTTGTTTTTTTAAATAAAGGGAAGATTTTACACTTATTTCTACCTGGTGTAACGATGTATATCCATACAGCTTATCCTTGCCATCCTCCCTAAAGCTACGTCATTTAATGCCTCTCTCTGAACTCACTTTGTATTATCTTTCCAAACGGCTAAAAATCATTTGTCCTCCCTATTATTCTGACTCCTCTATTCTCCAACATCTCCACTTCCCTGAGTATCACTTTTACAAGGTGAGAAAGACATAGTCCAAATAATGTTAGAACTTTTGAAAACTGAAAAGTAACTACCTCATTTTATTTGATAGCATTACTCATAAATCTTGATACAGCTCAAACATTCATATCTCCTCTACAGGTTTATGTCCTAAAATATATGAAAATGTTATCTTCTGATCTAATGGGGAGAGGTTTTAGACTATGTGTTTATTTCTAATGCTGACTGAAAACAGAAATGTTACTTAACCTTTCTATCTCAGTTTAGTTATCTGTAAAATATTTGTAGACTCTATGGTAAAAGAATTCAAAAGGCCTAAAACTTAGAATTCAAATGACATATTCATTATTTTGACTCTGTACACTTTATGGCACTGCTAAGCCAAACCCTTCTCTTACTACAGAAAAATAACTAGTTTTATCATAAAGCTGTAAAGGAGTCTTTGGCATATTTTCAAACATAAATATATGAAGTTTAAATATTCAGTTCTTTCTCTCTTCACATCTATAAATTTTGAAAACATATCATTTATGGGATCTAAATGTTAATTCTTGTGGAATTTCAAATATTAGGAATGATTAGAAAAGATTCACAGGCCAGTTGAAAATAAGTTTTAAAAGAGATTTAAAGATTTCTGTTCTAAGCTGGGCGTGGTGGTGCACACTTGTAATCCCAGCATTCGGGAGGCTGAGACTGGAGGATCCGGGTTCGTGGCCAGCCTCAGCTACCTGTGAGGCACTCCGCAACTTAGTGAGACCCGGTTTCAAAATAAAGAATAAAAAATAGGGCTGGGGGTATAGCTTGGAGGTAGAATGCCCGAGTTCAATCCCCAGTACCTCAAAAAAAAAAGAAAAAAAAAGAAAAGATTTCTGTTCTATCTGTGGAATTATTCTAACTATGTTTTAAATGCCTAGGAAAAAGTATGGAAAACCATGAAATGAAAACTGAGGTAGGGTATTGTGAAACGAAAGGTTATAAATGACATTCTTTTTGTATCATTTCAGTTTTTTTAAAATAATTGGTTTCACTGGGGTAGAAACAGAAGAAAATATTTAACTATAGCAAATGCAACCTCTGTCCAAACAAAGGTAAATCTGTGTTCAAAATTAAATTTGGTAAGTTAGTGGAATGACTTACAGAATTTAAGATATGAATCAAGAGAAGAGAGCACTTACACTGTGTCACTTTCAACTAGCACCTTCAGGACCATGGAAGGCAGAGCGCATTACCACAGAGCCCAGCACTGTCAGCACAACCGACACCTTCAGTGCCACACTGGGCCCAACAGACACCTCTCCTTGACACTTCCCTAAGGAGATAGCTAAATGGCTCATCATTGCCCTCACCATTATCATAATTATGACAAAAACATACAAAGCACTTGTTATGTGCCAGACAGTATGCTAAACTTTTAGATATTAATTTCATTCAACCTCCACACAAGCCCAACTACACTTTCAAATGAGGAAACTGAGGAATAGAGGCATTAGCTAACTTTCACCAGACCACCCAACTTGAGCCAGCAGTGGAGGCTGGAGCGTTTCACCACAGGGCCTGTGCTCTCAGCCTCACTCTGAGCCACCTCTGAATTAACTGCATAGGAGAGTGCTACAAACTGTACAAGTACTAACTATAAACTCTGGCAACATTGTGCTAGACTTAGAATACCAAGACAACTTAAATCTAACTAGACTCGGGGATCTGGAAGATTCTGAAGACCACTGGAGGCCAAGTGTCATGTGCAGACCACCAGTTACTGGAGGGACCGCTGGGGACACTGTAAGTCCAGGAGACCAACATGACCAGAAAGTTCCACTACCTCTCTTCATTCTTTGTCTCCTTTCCTAACCCACCTTTCTGGAGTCTGGGCTTAGAAATGATAACTTAATTTAGTTTACCAAATTATGTTAGTCTATACCTCTAGGAGATTATTGGGGGAAAAGGGATAGGAAGTGTGTGTGTGTGTGTGTGTGTGTGTGTGTGTGTGTGTGTGTCAGAGATGAGAGAGAGAGAGAGAGAGAGAGAGAGATGCATACATCTATAGCATATATATTTTTTATTTTATAATTTTAAATATCTAATTATTTATAATAAATTGAAAGCCGGGTGTGGTGGTACACACTTGTAATCCCAGTACTTGAGAGGCTGAGAAAGAAGGATCACAGGTTCACAGTCAGCCTCAGCTACTTAGTGAGGCCCTCTGCAACTTTGTGGGACCCTGTTTCAAAATAAAGGAAAAAAAAAATAGAACTGGGGGTGTAGCTCAGAGGCAGAATGCCCGGGGTTCAATTCCCAGTACTGCAATAATAAACTGAGTTTCCAAAGTCAAGAATAGATTTTTTAAATGTATTTTCAACATCTGTGTAGATAATACTGATTTTACCATTTATCTCTTAATGAGGCGAATTTCATTAAACTATTTTCTAATCATAAAACAACTTTACATCCTAGAATAAACCCTAGTTGGTTATGGCCAAATTTTGTCAATATTTTAATTAAGATTTATCTGCTGATAGCTATAAATATTAATTTGAAATTCTATACTTTTTGTTTTTTTAAACTAGAATTGTTGAGTTAGATATCAAGGTTATTCTTAGTGGTCTAAAACAATTTTTTCCTGTTTTACAAAGGTGCAATGAAAGTTTTCTGTGACACCATCAGGGCCAGTTGCTTTACTTCAGGGTGGTGGAGAAGGTAGAAGTGGCTAGTTGTTTGTCTACTTATTCTGTTACTTCCCCCCCCCCCCAGCCCCAATACTAAGAATTGAACCCAGGGACCCTCTACCACTGAGCTACATCCCCGACCCTTTTTGAGACAGGGTCTCGCTAAGTTGCCCAGACTGGCCTTAAACTTGTGATTTTCCCTCCTCAGCCTCCCAAGTATCTGGGATTACAGATGTGCACCACTGTACCCAGCTTTATTCTGTTACTTCTAAAGCAACTAAACCCCCTTTTTTCCTTCTTCCGAGGTCAGCTTGGTAATTTATATTTTCCTACACGATCACCCAGTTCACTCAGATTCTGAATTTTTATCTTGAGTTGAACAATGCAGTACTTTATGAGAATTTTTACTTCCTATACATCTATAGTTGCCACCCATCGCCACTAGCAATCCATATTTTGCATGTTTATGCTTAAAACTCATATTTATTTACCTTATTAGATTATATGTTTACATATCCTACTAGTTCTTCCAAGGAACAATTAATAGACTTCAAATATCTTTTATATTATTCTTCTGTTGACCAATTAAACATATCTGCATTCATTTGCCTTCCTCAGACTTATTCTTATTTCTTTTCTAATTTCTTGTGTCAAATACTCAATTTCTATTCATAGAATCATTATTAAGACACATAAAAGGTTAATAGCCAGGAATGGTGCCTGTAATTCTAGTACTGGAGGGGGTGACACAGGAGGATTGCTGGGTCGAGGTCAGCCTCAGCAACTTAGTGAGACCCTATTTCAAAATAAAAAGTTAAGAAGGGATGGAGGTGCAGCTCCAAGGTAGAATGCCCCTGGGCTCAATCTCCAGAAAACACACACACACACACACACACACACACACAGAATGAATTTGCTTTCTCATAGGCTTTCTGTTGTCTGTACTGTAATATCTTCAAGAGAGAAACACAGTATTTCTGTACAGAGTATTTTCTTGTTAAGTTTGGTAACATAAATGCTTTTTAGTGAACCATCGTGTGTCTATGAAACACACTTTGGGATATGCTGCTGTAGGTACTTATCCTTTGGTAAAATAGAGTATCTGTATACTCTTCTCTAGTTCACTTCTTTGACCTGCTAAGAGCTTTTATCCTGAATGTAATAAAAATCACTTTATATTTTAAGAAATATAACTAAAATGTTTATCAAGTATTTTTATAAACTTGGGATAAATAAGCACTGATGAAAAAAGATCTTTAGATTTAGAGTAATATCAACCACCAGATCAATAATTTTGGGCAAGAAGCCTTATACTCCAAAGGCTCATTAGTAATATGAACAATTTTGTCTATATCAACTTTCTCAATCTTATTCAAGTGGCAAACCAGGTAGAAATTATTGTATTTTTCATGAACTATCATAACATAATTGTGCATTTACTTAGGGACATTTTTCAAATAAATATGTGGACATACACACATTCTGTACTTCAAAAAAACTTTGTAAACTGTTTTAAAGAAATACAATTATGTTTTTAACACGCATTTTCTAAATATTACATGTTCAAAATCTAATAACAGATTCCTACGTGCTAAGAAAATGTAACTTATTTTTTCTTTGAGTTATAAGAGTGGTCCCATAACTCAATTCTATCACTGGCTGAGAGTTCTCTGAGAATATTCTTTGAAAGTCACTAGTGTAAAAAAATCTCCAGAGTCCTTTCCAGTAACAAAATGATTCATGAAACTGGTTCTAGAAAATACTTATTTTAACTCCAGAAGCATATGGTTTTGAGTAGTTTTTTAAAAGTATAAAAATAATAAAAGTATGATAAAATACAAACCAATTATGTTTTAAAGGGGGGTTTTACACCTTTTCTTGGATAAGTTACTTCAGTGATGTCTAGAACAGAATATTCGAATGGATAGTTATGTTTGCACTAGAATCTCCCAAGAGTTCCAGAAATTGTTTGCTTTGTTACAATGTCCAACCCAGACATCTCCCCCAGTGCTTTTGCTGATCAGAATTAACTATCAACTTTGGATGCTTGCCCACCACAAATATTCCCAGAAGTAACACAGAGACATTACATCAGCAGTACTGCAGAAGATTAATATGCTTTGTTTGGAGATGCAAACAGTAATTATACTTACTGCATACTTACAGAAGTTTGTCTCTTTCACCCAAATCTAAGTGAATATGGTTGCACATCTACATACAGATTAATGATAACAACAATGTGTAGGTTAATGGATATTCATTAGAATACAAAAAAATTAACTGGCATTTTCCCAGTTAACTGTTTTTACAGCTTGACTTCACTTTAATGCATTAGGTGCATTCATAAAAAGGTTTACATAAAGCAAATATTTTCCTACTAGAGTCCATTTTCCCACTGTTCCCCAATATTAAATCTTGAGTTATATTTCTACAGGAAAATTTTGGCTCCATTATATAATAAAAACCGTAATTAAAATTTAAACATGCCAAGGAATAGGTATATTTAATCAATTATTTTTCAAAACATATTTTATCCTCTCACCTGCAATAAAAATTAGTCTACTGGATAGTCATTTTATTTCATATTCTCACAATCATTAGAGGAAAATGTTTGTTTGAAACAAAAATTGCATAGCTTTAAAAGTGACTTCACAAAAGCCAAAAGTAGAAATACAATTTATTAGCTGGAACTGCCACATGGATATAGGCTGTCAGATTTCAGGCAATGCAAGCAATCCCTTAATTACTGATAGAATAATCTGTGGGTCTTAGGAATTTCTTTTCCTATTGGTAACATATTTGGGGGTTTCACTGCAATCCATACCAACTTACTGAAATAATACAGATCCTTTGGAGCTAATTCCATTATCTGACTCAAAAATCACTTTTCAAAGAAATAGGAAAACAGATTTGCTCAACCACTTGGATCCTTTCATACTACAAAAAAAAAAAAAAGTAAAAAGCCACTTTTGTGTTAACAGTATACCACTTAGGACCTTTAGAAGACTCTCCTACTTTTAACTAATGGTACTTTGAATTAATATTAAGAAATTTCATTTTAAATTAATTTTTTAAAATTTTCTACAGAAACCTTCTAGGGAATATTATGTGGATTCCAATTATCTATGCTCTCCTTTGCTTGTATTCTGCAGATAATCAAGGTATACTTTTACATCAATGTCACTATAAATCTAGTCTTTTTCTCCAAGATGCACTCTAAGCTGAGAATCACCAAATATTCTTTATTTGTGCGATATATCCTGATGCAAAAAGACAGCAACAAGCAAATAAGACAATACTGGTAAAGACAGATATTAATATCCAATCTGACTATCACACACAGGAAGAGTGTGAAGTAATACTTGGAGCTTTGAAAGGCTATCAGTTCTAGCCTCTGATTATGATGGTTTATTCTAATCCACAATACAGACAAGACACTGTAGTTTTGTCACACTGCAAATTCTTTTCTATGGGCAAAATAGTTTCTAAGAATATTCTGAAATAAGTCCGTTATGGGATCTTCATATTCCCAAAGAGCAGACATTTACATGAGTTAGCACACTGGAACAGAAAAAGCAAGCTGGGCTGGAAGGCATGTAACCCTGGACAAATTCTACGCTGTGCCAGAACACAGAAGATTCAGGAGCTCACAGTTGTTTGCCCTCCTTCCTTCTTGGCAACTAACCCATCCACTTTCTTAGGTATTACACAGTGTTTCTATGATGCTTCAGTACCTCTCATGCCTTTTGTTACTCCCTGTAAAGTCACTCAGCCACCAGCTCCTCAAAGAACCCAGAGACCATGCCACTAACTTCACACTGTTGTGAATGCTTGGGAAAAGTCCAGGAAACGGCTTCAGTCAAGCAGGCAGAGCTCAGTGGCACCCCTGACAGTGCTGGTATCATGCCTGGGGAGAACACAGTTTCACATCTCCCTTGGAAACCTGACAGATAGATCACCAGTGGTACAAGAATGCCAATGCACTTCCAAATACCAGGTAGAGGACAAAAAATAAATGCATAAGTTCGGATATGACAAAAACCAGTGGAAGCCAACTAAACCAATCTCTAGAATTGAATATAAAATGATGAATAATGTTACTACAATTTTAAAAAATTCTCTTTGTCTTATACCTTAAAGGATTTATTTACACGTTTGGGGTTGTGTTCTATATACACTGTTCGGTGACCCCTCAGTCACAGTGTAGGAGTCTTAGTAACTCATTTATCTTTGAAGAGGTGCATCTTGACCAGAGAACGTGAGAATGTCAACAAGTCATAAGGAAATAAAGAAAGCGAGTGGGTCAAGGTCCTGGTAACTGAAGCCAAGAAAAAGCCTGGGAAATTAATGAATAATAAGCTCCCAGGAAACTGAGACTGAGAAAAGCACTAAGCCATGATGAGAGTAATACCTGAGATGATTAAATATGTAGTCCAAACATTACTGCCTAAGAACCTAAATCTTACCCAGAAGAAAAAGAGAACAACCAGTCCACTAAAGCAGCTTATTTTTATCTCCATGAGAGAAAGGGCATGCAAGAGAACAAAGACAAAAAATAATTGATAGTAGGTATGCTATTAAGATTATTTCATTACAATAGAAATAAAAACATAAATGACTGATTTGTATTTAGGAAAGATAAGAACACAAAATAATTTTATTTTTATCTTAGAATGGACTCTACTGTTAGAACTAATAAGCTCAACACACACACAAAAAAAAGTCTTGCTGCCTTTATTGATTTAAAGAAAGCTTTCCATATGTTCTTGAAAACACAGGATATAAAAAAAAAAAACAATTCAAACCCTGTATGTGTAAGGTTCCTTAAGTTTTGAGTAAACAACATGGAAAATTCTGAAAATCTGAGACCCACATGGGAGTAAGTAAGAATGCATTTTAAGCATTTTTTACTTGATATTCTTTTATTTTTCTAAAAAAATCACTCAAAAGAACAAAAGAAAGGTTTGCAAATAAGACCATACAACCTTATTTACAGAGGACACCACTTCTTATGAGACTTGGAGAGAAACCTGCAACACAATCTGAGATTTAAGACTGAGAAATCTGAAACAGGAGAGTGATCAGGACTGACAGGAGCTTGACCACGGTGATCTCTCAGGAAGCAAAATCACCCCAGTTATGCACAGAAATTCTGACCAGAAACTGAATACTTCAGAGCTGGTGAACTCATGATAAAGTCAAATAGATGAAGAGCTAAACTTATAATCCCATTTGTCACTTGACTCTGTTTTATCAAAATGTATTACTAATAAAATCAAAACAAGCATATCCTTTTACTTTTCAAATATAGGCAGGCCAGGACTCCCCTGCAAATGCTTAAACACCCTATATGAAACCACATAATTCCTGAACGATGGGAAAAGTTCAGAGCAAATGATTCACATGCAATTCCAGGGGTGGTGTTCTAAGAAGGCAGCAAAAGAGACTGATTTCTGCTGATACAGGGAAAAGGGGGGTCCATTTGCTGGAGTCCTGTGTCTGGTATCTTGCATGATCTCTGGCACCTAAAAAAAAGTCCAGTTAGTATCTGTCAGATGAGGGGATGGCCACAGCTAACATTCACTAAGCAGTTTACTAGATGTTGATGCTACACACTCAAGAACTCACTGGCTCTTCACAACAGCCCTCTGTGGTACATATTCTACTCTTTCTAATTTACAGTGGAGAAAAATGAAGAAGAGAGATTACGTAGCTTGGACTAAGTGGAACCAGGATTCACAGGTAGCTCTCCTTTAACCTTGGCACTACACTACTCTCCTCCTAGGTGAGAGTAAATGATTGGAAGGGAGAAACTGAGACTAGCAAGGGCCGGCTTTCAGTTACTTGTGAGTAAAACAGATCAGGCCTCATAGAAGGCAAGTTCAAAGTGAGCAAAGCGTGTGGGCTGGGCTGGAAAGTGCGGGCTGGCCTTGCTCAGCTGTGAGAGTGGGCTCCAAGTACTTCTAAACACTGTGTGATCTGTCCTTGAGGCAGACGCTTTCATCTCTGCTTATACAATGCAGGCACGTGCGGAGCTTTAGAAAATACTGCTAACCAGCAGGGAAATGTTATTAAATCAACAGAAAAATAAGCAAAGGTTATAAATTCAGTTCCCAGAAAAAGAAATATAAATGACTATACATGTATGATAAAATGTTCACCCTCCTTCATAACTAGAGAAACACAAACCAAAATACCAAAGAGGCATCATTTTTTACCTAATTATACTGGCAAAAACAAACAAAACCCTCCCAAACATTCAAAAAAGTCTCATGTCTAGTTTGGAGTATTATAATAACTTTTAACAGTTGTTAGCCACCAGAATGGTCCTTTCAAAATGTAAGTCAGTGCATACTGAAAACCTTGTTTTGTTAGAATTAGTTTGCCTGAAGGCTGAAGAAGACTACCCCCTCTTCCTTACCCCTTGCTCTTTCATTAAGAATATCTGCCCTATATATTTGTTCTTACTCAATAAAGAAAACTTTCAAGTCAGATCATGTCACTGTTTTACTCAAAACCTACAATGGTTCTGTACCGTGCTCAAAGGAAAAGCTAGAGTTCTTACCATGAACCACAAGACTGACAGAAGTCTGGCTCTGGCCACATCTTTGTCCCTCTTATGGCGCTCGTCACTTTCCTTACTGCACTCCAACCATACTGCCACCTTCCTGCTCCTCAGCCTCACCAGACACCCTGGGTCCTGATCAGCGAGGGCTGATCTCTTGCTTCTCCCCAGACACCCTCAAGGCTCACTGTCTCTGCTCCTTCAAAGTCTCTGTTCAAATCTCGCCTTCTCAATAAGACCTCTCTATTTAAAACCCTTTACTCTGCTCTGTGTTTCCATTTGTCTGTGGCACTTTCAATACTTATTATATTTATGTCTTATTGTCTGACTAGGACGTAAACTTCATGATAGCAAAAATGTCTGTTTTCTTTACTGATGTACCCCCAAATACCTATAAGAATGTTTCAAACTCAGTGATCAAAACTGCAATGCTGTGACAACAAAAGATGTGAAACATTTGAATGTCTGTGAACATGGGACTGGTTAAATAAGTTACAGAACAATCACACAGCAGGACATTAAATAGTTCTTAAAGAGATAAAGCAGAAATTCTGTTTTCAGTATGGCAAGTAAACACTGATTGGACCAATTCTCTGTAGGATACAATAAACTCAGAACAAAATATAATCAATCATCCAAAAGCAGTGGATGTGAACAAAACAGGCAGACACTAGAGCAGAGTTAACATATGGAAAAGGGGACAGCATACAATTAGTTTCTCTCTCTCTTTTCTTTTTTTAACAGGTTGAATTTGAGGGCAGGCTCCTGTCTGTTCCATGTGAAGCAGCTGAAATGCCACTAGCGAATACACAATCTTACTTACAGGCTTAAAGACCCAGAGATAAGGGCTCAGAGTAATCATAACCACTGAAATATGAAGGAGAATTCTAGAAACAAAAGATCAAGAGAGGAGGAACCCCATATTCTGCAACCACACATGCATGCAACAGACTCAAAGCAACTCAGCTAAGATATTGAAATTTGAGCTGCTGCCCAGTGCAGGGAAAAAAAAAAAAAAAAAAAAAACTTTAGTAGGCTGCAGTGAAATTAAATGCCTGCTTAAAAAAATTGTTATACTTCAAGCCGGGCGTGGTGGCTCACGCTTATAATCCCAGCATTCGGGAGGCTGAGACCGGAGGATCCGGGTTCAAGGCTAGCCTCAGCTACCTAGTGAGACACTCCGTATCTTAGCTGAGTTGCTTTGAGTCTGTTGCATGCATGTGTGGTTCAGGGAACAGATGGATCTTTGAGCAGAGTTTTATATCCAGAATATGGGGTTCCTCCTCTCTTGATCTTTTGTTTCTAGAATTCTCCTTCATATTTCAGTGGTTATGATTACTCTGAGCCCTTATCTCTGGGTCTTGAAAAATAAAGAATAAAAAATAGGACTGGGAGTATAGCTGGGAGATAGAATGCCCCTGAGTTCAATCCCTAGTACCACAAAAAAAAAAAAATGTTACACTTCAGAAGAACATAATAGAATCAAGTTTCTACAACATATAATTTACATTGGCAAAATACAATCCAAAATTATTTAACACATGAAGAAGTAGAAAAAAAGATAATCAACAGAAAACAACACTGAAGTGACCCACATGTTAGAACTAGCTGGTAAGGTTATACTATGCTCAGAAAAATAAAAGAGGGGTCATGCTATGTGCACATACATTCCCATCACTCTGAACTTCAGTATGATGTGAGACTATAATGCTCCAATAAAGGTATATTAAAAACAAAACAAAAGATAAAACAAAGTATGCTTTAAATGAATAAATGTATAGGAACTCTCAGCTGAGAATAGTTAACTATTTTTAAAAAACCAAATGGCAATTACAGATTATTATATGTAAATTTAAAATTAACTAGGTAGGCATAGTACCAGAAAGGAGATGGCAGAGAAGTCAAGATTAATTAACAGAAACTATAAAGTCAAAAGAATAGAGAGAAGAAAGAGATTGAAAAAAATAATTTGAGCCTTAGGGACCTGTGAGGCAATATTAAAAGGTCTGACAGAAGAAAAGGAGGAGGAAAAAATGGAGCAGAAAAATATTAGAAGACATAAGAGCCCAAAATATCTTTTGGTGAAATACATACTAACATATTCAAGAAGTTTAGTGAAATAGGTTAATATATAGAAAACCAAACAAGATATACTAGAGTCGAATTGCTAAAAACTAAAATGACATATCACATGGAACAAGTCAAATGATGGCTGATTTCTCATGAGGAAAAGGCTGGAAGACTGGAATATCTTTAAAGTGAGATCCTGTTTCAAAATAAAAAATAAAAAGGGCTGGGGGCATAGCTCCTGGAGTTAGAATGCCCCTGGGTTCAATCCCTAGTACCAAAAAATTTTAAAAAAATAAATAAATCAAAGAGGTGAAGATATTCTAAGAATTTTTATTCCAGCTATTTTAGGAGAAATTAATTAATTAATCAGGCCAAATAAGCCCAGTAAGAGTATTATTCTGCTACTAATATGATCATTTAAAATAATTTTTAAAAAGATAGTCTATCAATTTCAAATATAGCAAGTTTTCTCCTTAAATCAGGTATGTGGGAAAAATACAAAATTATTTAAAATTTCTCTTTATTTTAAAAAGAAATATTTATCAAATACAAGTGCTTCCAACTACAATATATATATCATATACTGTTTATTTAGTAATAGGAAAAATGAAGAAAGTTACATAAAATGAAACATACATTATCTACCAGAAAATAGAAAAGAACAGAATCATTAGGCACAAATATATGGAAATTACAAGAAGAGAATGATTTGGAGCTTTGATCATACATAAAACAGCTTCTCATCTCTCATAAACTTATCAAGTAAGCCAGGCTGGTAGTGTATGCCTACAATTCCAGTACATGGGAGGCTGAGACATGAGGATTGCAGGTTCAAAGCCAATCTCAGCAACTTAGCAAGACCTCATTTCAAAATAAACTATTTACAAGGGCTGGAGATCTAGCTAGAAAGTAGAACGTCCCTGGTTCAATCCCAAGTACATAGATAGATAGATAGATAGATAGATAGATAGATAGACAGATAGATAGATATGGAGATATATCAATAACCCATAAACTCTTTGGTTCACTAAGATAAACCATAGATCAGCATACTTTCTAAAAAGAATCAGACAATAAGTATTTTAGGCTTTGCCAGCCAATGGGCATCTTACACACCAAGACACTGCTGCTAGAGGGAGAACACAGTCACAGATAATACCTAAGTGAATGAGTGTGGCTATGCACCAATAGATCCATTAAAGGATGCTGAAATCTCAATTCTAACAGTTACCATTCCGCCATTGATTTTTTTCAATCATTTTTAAATGTACAACCTTAAATTATAAGGCCTACACAAAAACAGGTGGCCCTGCTCTGGGCCTGTGAACTGTGGTTTGCCAACCTTCAATCTAGAAATACATGAAAAGTGGCTACTAGAAATACTTTCCAATCTTTTTAATAAAGAATATAAATAATGTTGCATTTCTACTATGCCATTTTATTTCCCATATATTAAGTCCTAAAATATCTTTATCTGCCAACACAATGACTATACCAAAAAGCTAAGAAAGCTATAATGAGGTATTCTTAATATTTCAAAGCCACAAAAAAGAGGCAATAAAAGATAGAAAAGTGTTATTCAATTACACATTCTGAGATCATAAATTTGTTATAGAGTTAAACTCACTTTATGTAATATTTGCCCATTCAGTTATATAAAGTTTTTAGTTACATTTATGCCAAATGTAGAACTTTATTAAACCAAATGTAATATACTACTAAAATGTAGCCACAAGAATCCTGGCACTTTCATAGTTAATGTTGTTCCATATGTCAACACTAAAATGTCTCAGAAAAAGTGAAGGACAGAAACATTAAAATTATTCTAATTATTAAGATCTTGGTCAAATCATATAAGCAAGCATTTCCCTAAATTTTGTTCTGTATCCAAAGATGATTCATTAGCATAATAGGATCAGCTGGATGTGGTGATGCACGCCTACAATCCCAGTATGTGGGAGACTGAGACAGGAGGATTGCAGGTTTGAAGCAAGTAGTGAGACTCATCAACCTAGTGAGACCCTGTTTCCAAATAAAAATAAATTAGGGCTGGGGGTGTAGCTCAAAGGTAAAATGCCTCTAGATTCAATCTGCAGTACTACTACTACTACTAATAATAATAATAATAATAGGATCTATGGCCTATTGAGTCTGGGAACTGCCATCTATTATACACACTTCTAGAAGATTTTTAATGTACATAAGTACATCCTAAGTTCTGAGAAGTCCTGTAGTGAAGAAATCCATTGCTTTAATCTAGTACTGTTCAAGCATACTTTCTTTGCTGCAGTGTGTGTGTGTGTGTGTGTGTGTGTGTGTGTGTGTGTACGCACACGCGCACGCACGCACGTGTCACTGAGCATTAAACTCATGGGTGGTCTACCACTGAGTTACACCCCCTGGCTCTTTTTATTTTTTATTTTGAAGCAGGATGTTACTAAATTTCTGGGCTGGCCTCAAACTTGTGATCCTCCTGTCTCAGCCTCACAAGTACTGGGATTACAGGCATGCATCACCTTGTCAGTATGATGCAGTATTTATTAACATTCCCCCAAATTAAAATTCCTAAAAAGATATTTTGAAAAAAAGTACTCTAACCTCTAGCAGAGATTAGATAAACATCAAACACACTGAATTTTTTCTAATCTCTAATAGATATTAGATATACATCCCTTCAAATTGTTGATTTTTAAATACTGTGAACTACTACTAAGCAGTAATTTTGTAAAAGTCATTCAAATATTAAACTTGGATGTACAATCCTGAACACTGGACCAAATGTGTGCTTTCATGCTCCCACGATATGTGACTTTTCTCTTTGCCAGCAATTCTCTTTGGATTGAAATCATCTCTCTAACCTTCAGACTTGATCTTTAAGTGAGACACAGAATCATGCCCTATTCTTCCTGGCTTCTTCAATACCTCACAGAGAGCCTGGATCATTGAAAGTTTTTTGTTTTTGTTTTTATTCTATCACAAAATATCTCTTACTTGATCTACTCATAACCACTCTTGCCCTTTTCCTATTGCTTCTCTATATACACATGGTCCATTTTCTTCCTGCTTAAAAATGTTCATCCCCACTGCTCTGAAGATGGCCAAATTTTGTAGGATAGCCCTGGATGACCTAACTTCTTTCTCCCCTTGCCAGGTTCGTCTCATCGGTGTTCCTTGCTGTATCTGCTTTAGCCATACAAGACCAGCTGAGGTGATACTGAGAAAGCAGAGCAGGGAACTGAGAATATTAGGGGTCAGGTGAAGGGGGTGCGATTGTAATAACTGGTGGCCAAGAAAGGCAAGGCTGAAAAGGTTACATTAGACCCCAGCAAGTGCGAGGGAAAATAAAATAAATACCTCTAAAATGGGAGTATGTCTGACATTTTTGGAAAATGTGGCCCATTAGAGTGGTGGAGAGCAGTAGACAAAGTCAGAGAAGTCACCAGGTTGAAAGACTGAGGCCTGGCGGAATACTGTACATGCAGGCAACTGCCACACTTATCTCTCCGATCGAGGTCTCCCCTCTGAGGTCCAGTCTCGTTATCAAGCACATACTTGACAATTCCTCTTTGGCATGTATATGATCAAAGTCTAATTTGTGCTCCAAACCTGTTTACCCATTTGTTTTCCCATCTCAATAAATACAGTAACCCTTACCCACTGGCAAAAGTCAGAAACCTAAGGCTTCTCACACTAAATTTAGAACAGACAGGAAATTCCAATTAACATTCTCCAAAGTAGGTAGCTATATCCCTTGATCATGTAGCAAACACAGTCAAGAGCTAAATCCCATATACGCAGTACTCCCCTAAGTATTACTGATTATGTGTATATTACACACATACAGGAAGGAAACCACTTGTATCTGATATCCACAAGAGGGAATTAACATTCCTGGAGAAGCATAGGCAGGGGCAAGTGGGACAATGAATCTGGGTGTCCATCTCAGACAAAATGTACAGATATCTACAGTTTAGGACAAGCAGTCCTACAGGAAGAGGTATGCATGGCCTTTGACAATACAAGTTTAAACGTGGGAGGTCTAGTGAGTCTCATCAAGCAGGATCAGTGTCTCAAACAGCTGTACTTTTATGCTCTCTAAAAAAAGTTAAGAACTACAGACAAGGAATTACTGTTGTATTTAAAAAATTCTCCAGGTTTGTTATCTGTGCTACTATTATTTCATGGTGACAAATATATATATAACAAATTATAGTATATCACTACAGTGGAATCCTGTACACACTTATTAAATAGATATACATTTAATAACAGAAATTCTTATAATACATTTTGAAGTGAAATGGGACTATATGATTTGCATACATCCATATACCTATATAAAATGTTAGTAGAAGCACATCTAGGAGGTGAGATTGTAGAAAATCCTTTAAACCAAAAGTTTATATGGGTTTATCCTATACAGTAGATTAAAAAAACAAGAGCAAAATTAAAATGAATAATTAAAGCACCCAGTCAAAGAATACAGGAAAATAAACCCAAAGCAAGAAGGAAGTAAATCTAAGAACAAAAACTGGTAAAACTGGAAACAGAAAAACTACACAGAAAAGCAATGAAAATTGTGGTTCTTAAAAACAGAAAAGCCAATATGGTGGCACATGCCTGTAATCTCAGTACTTGGCTGAGATCAGAAGGATCCCAGGTTCCAGGTCAGTCTCAACAATTTATGAGGCCCTAAGCAACTTAACAAGATCTTGTTTGAAAATAATAAATAAAACAGAACTGGGGGTGTAGTTCAGAGATAGAATGCCCCTGGTCAATTCCCAGTACCAAAAGAGAGGGAGGGAAAGTGGGAGGGAATGAATGAACATAATAGAGAAACCAGAAAGAGATTCACAATAGTATGGTCAACTGATTTTTTCATAAAAATAGAGGAGAATTCAATAGAGAAAAGATAATCTAACAAATAATGCTGGTGTTGGAACAACTGGACATCCACAGGTGGTTGTCCTCTCCCCACTCCCACAAAAAAAAAAAACACAAAATAAACAAAGATAAAACAAAAAACTTTATGACTTAACCGAAGGGGATGGAGGGGAGGGGGAACACCCTAATGCACATGATGTACTTTCACAAATATATCAAGGTCAATCACTAAACTGAACTTGAGAAAGAGGAAGGGTGAGGGAGTGGGGTGGGAATTGGGGAAGGGGTTAAATGAGAAATGTGTGCATGTATGCCTTTATCAGCTTGTACCTAACAAAGATGTATGTTTACAAGGCACCAATCATTATATAAAATAAAATAAACTTTAACCTAAACATGACATCTGATAGGGGGAAAAAAAACAAAAACTCAAAATGTAGAATTAAGCTGGGCATGGTGGTGCATGCTTGTAATCCCAGTTCTTGGGAGGCTGAGACAGGAGGATCGCAGGTTCAAACCCAGCCTTAGCAACTTCGAGACCTTGTTTCCAAATAAAACAATAAAAAAAAATAGGTCTAGGAATATGCCCTGGAGGTAGAAGGCCCCTGGGCTCCATCCCACAACAAAAAATGTAGAATTAAATATGTTTTAAATCATAAAACTTTAAGCCGGGCGTGGTGGCGCACACTTGTAATCCCAGCATTCGGGAGGCTGAGACAGGAGGATCCGGGTTCGCGGCCAGCCTCAGCTACCTAGTGAGGCACTCCGCAACTTAGTGAGACTCGGTTTCAAAATAAAGAATAAAAAAATAGGGCTGGGGGTATAGCTCGGAGGTAGAATGCCCCTGAGTTCAACCCTCAGTACTGCAAAAAAAAAAAAAAAAAAATCATAAAACTTTTAAAAGTCAGGGGACACCTTTAGGGACCTAGAGTTTGGTGAAGAGGTTTAGACATGACACCGAAAGACACTCAAAAGAAAAAAATCAAGAACCTAGACTTCATCAAAATTAAAAACAGCTGCCCTGTGAAAGACTACGTTAAGAAAATGAGGGCTAGGGGTGTAGCTCAGTGGTAAAGCACGTGCTTAGCATGCACAAGGCCCTGGGTTTGAGCCCCAGAACCCCAAAAGAAAAAAAAAGGATGAAAAGTCAAATGGGGAGAAGAGGTTTGCGAATCACATCTCCAACAAAGGACTCCTATATAGAATATATAAGAAACCTTCAGAATTCCAGAATAAAAAAACAGGCAATAGAACATGTGCAAAAGACTGAAATATTTCCCTACAAAGGATCAAGATGGGCAAAAAACAAAACAACAAATAAGCCGGGCGTGGTGGCGCACGCTTGTAATCCCAGCATTTAGGAGGCTGAGACCAGAGGATCCGGGTTCGCGGCCAGTCTCAGCTACCTAGTGAGGCATTCTGCAACTTAGTGAGACCTGGTTTCAAAATAAAGAATAAAAAATAGGGCTGGGGTATAGCTCAAGGGTAGACGCCCCTGAGTTCAATCCCCAGTACCGCAAAAACAAACAAACAAACAAACAAACAACAACAAAAAAAAACAAATAAAAAGTTTCTATATTAAGGAAATATAAACTAAGACTATGATGATAATCATTATATACCTATCAGAATGACTAAAAAAAAAGTTACAACAAGAATGCTGGTGATGGAGACTGGACCTTTCATGTTTGTTGGTGGTGGTGGCAGTGGTGGTACTGGGGATTAAACCTAGGGGCATTTTACCTCTCAATTATACCCCCAGCCCTATTTTATTTTTTATTTTGAAACAGGGTCTCACTAAAGTTGCTGAGACTAGCCTCAAATCTGTGATCCTCCTGTAAGCCTCCCAGGTACTAAGATTACAGGTATGTGCCACCACACCTGGCTTTTCGTGTATTCTTAACTATGACACAAAATGGTTCAGCTACTCTGGGAAATAGTATAGCACTTTCCTAGGAAACTAAACCTACACTTACCATATCACTCATCTATTGCACTCCTGGGCATTTATCCTAGAGAAACATTTATGTTCCCACCAAACAGAAACACAAATATTCATAGGAACTTTATTCAGAATAACTAAAAATGGGAAACTAAAAATCCCTCAATAGGTGAGTGTAAACTGACAGTGGAACATCCACACCCTGCCACAGGATTTATTCAAAAAGTCACACGCTGCACGATTCCATTCATCTAACACTCTTGAGATTGCAAACACAGAGATGAGAGCAGACCAGCAGGGCCAAGGGCTGGTGCTGCGGGCATCAGAGTGCACATGAGAGCCTGAGGCACAATGGGGACTGTGGTAGAGTCTCCGCGGGTGGTAAGTGGCCAAGACACCACCACATACTCCACCACGTGGGCTTCCCAGTAGAGCGTCAAGTGCAACCCCTGAGGGAGGCCTGGTGCAGAGGACATGGGACCTCTCTGTACTGTTTTGTATTATTCTGTGCTCCCTTTGAATCTCTGTTTCTTAATAAAAAGTTTTTTTTAAACAAAGAAAATAATGTAAAAAGAATAAACAACTAGATTAATAGGATCTAGCAGTACCTACATTCTAAATTTTCCATATGTATCTTAAAATTTTACTATATTTCCTAATATTCATTTTTTGAATTATTTTATTTCATAGTGATTTTTATCTTAGAAAAAAATACAGAGCCAGGCGTGGTGACGCATGCCTGTAATCCCAGTACTTGGGAGGCTGAGATGGGAGAATTGCAGATTCAAAGACAGCCTCTGCAATACAATGAATCTTTCAGCAATCTAGGAAGACCCTGTTTCAAAACAAACAAATAAAATAGGACTGTGCTATAGCTTGGAGGTAGAATGCCCTTAGATTCAATCCCCAGTACACCCCCCCACACACACAAAAATAAATAAATACTGAAATGAGACTTCATTCTACTTCATAGTATCTAAAATATTCAATAACAAAATTATTTTACAGAATAGTCAGACAGAAATAGATTTAAACCCCAGTTCTGTAAATTTACTACCTATAGGATTCTTGAACAAATAAATCAGAGTCTCAGTTTCTTTATGAGTAAAACTGGGATAAAAATACCTATCTGGAAGAATCATCACATCTGTGTGGAGAGAAGGTGGTCACGTTCTCCACACAGTGGACCTTGTGTGACTTTTACTCTTGGCATCTTATCTGATCACACAAAACGGACAGAAATTCCTCAAGAACAGGAACAGTCCATACATTTCCCTTGATGGTAATAGGTGCACAATAAAAACCCAAGGTGAAATTTTTTAAAACTTTCAATCTTACCTTTAAAATGGCCATACTTCCTTAACTGTAAATGTTTCTACCATGACTTTCTGAAAAAGGCTAGGTTTGGGAATTTCTGTGTTTTGTTTTTCCAGTATGAGGCGTTTCTTTTTTTTTTTTTTTTTTTTTTAATGAAGCTAATATGTGGTTTCTAAAGACATCAAACCAAGATAGAATAATTCAATGATATAACAGTTTAGAAATGCAAAACACAAAACAAGAATTGCAAACATTCTACACATTCCATAAGGATATATTTGGTCCTAGGGATTGAATTCAGGGGCATTCTATCTCCAAGCTATACCTCTCAGCCCTTTCCATTTTGAAACTAGGTCTTACTAAATTGCTGAGGGTCTATTAAGTTGCTGAGGCTGGCTTCCAATCTGCAATCCTCCTCTCTCAGCCTCCCAAGTGCTGGGATTGAAAAAGTACGACAGCATACCTGTCCTGTATTCTTATTTTTAACTTGGCCAGTTAAAAATATTTCTTTAATATTTCACTCACTAATAATAATGAGTGGTATTTTCCAAAATCTCATCACTTCATACAGATTACTATCTTTTTTTATACCTTTATTAGTGTACTATTTTTTGATGGTATTTGTTTATGGTACTGGGGATAGAACCCAGGGGCATTCTACCTCTGCACTACACCCCCCAGCCTTATTTTATTTTGAAACAGGGTCTCACTAAATTGCTGAAGACCTTGCTAAGTTGCTGAGGCTGGAATCTAACATCCCCCTGTATCAGCCTCACAACTACTGCAATTACAGGCATGCACCACCACGCCCAGCTTATTAGTGCATTGTAATTATACATCATAGTGACGTTCAAAGTGATGTAAACATACAAGCACACAGCATTTGGTGTATATCCTTCTACATTCTATCCTGCTCCCCCTCCTCCCTCCTCATACATGTTAGTGAGATTGGCAGTAATACTTTCATATATGAATATAGCATTATTGGACCTGTTGCCTTGCTCAATCCTCCTTCCCTTTCCCCTTCCCCCAATCCCTTTACACTATTCTATTGGTCTTTCTTCTTCTCATTTATTTAAAGTCCTTTGGGTTTCCTATTTTTTTCTCTAGCTTCCACATATAAAGCAGACAACTCTTGAATTTCTGAGACTGGCTGATCTCACTTCACATGATATTCTCTAGTTCCATCCATTTTCCTGCAAATGATATAATTTTGTTCATCTCTGTGGCAAGTAAAATTCCACTGTGTATATATACAATTTCTTCATCCATTCATCTGTTGATGGACATCTAGGTTGGTTCCATAATTTGGCTATTATGAATTGTACTAGTATAAATATGGATATGCATGTATCAACATAGTATCCTGACTTTCTTTTGGAAAGATGCCAAAGAGTTGGGATC
>PVLC010003826.1:0-92368 GCA_004027655.1 Graphiurus murinus | reverse complement strand
AAAAAAAAAAAAAAAAAAAAAAAAAAAAAAAAAAAAAAAAAAAAAAAAAAAAAGTTGTTATTCAGTGGGTTTTCAACATTTCTGATTTTCTTTAGATTTTTTTATTATTACTGTTATTAGATATGTTTTCTATGCTGATATAAATGTAAGACAATATAATATTCTTGAAACTAAAATGGAATCTCAATGATTTTGAAAAGCTATTCCTTGAAGACAATTTTACTACACTATGCATTTGGGAGTGGGTCATCAACTTAGTTGTACTAGATAGCCCTAGCTGCTGTATGAGTCTAGACAAAGAATGAAAAATGTTTTCTCAAGTTATAGGAAGCCGGATTCATAACCATCCGTCACTTGCTTGGGCAAGTTACTGATAAACTCTGCAGAAAAATAACAAACAGTGTGTCCCTGCATTTTGGCTGTTGAAAATGAGATTCTTTCTCTGATTGATGTTAGCAGAGAGGCTTGTAAAAATGCATTTCCAACTGATTAGTTCAGAAGGTGTCAATCTCATGCAGTTTTATGACCTGCAGACTACATGTCAGATGTACATTTGCTTTTTATAAACTAACAAAGATGAATGACTAAATTTGAGCATTCCTCTTAGGCAACTGTACCATATATTGCCTAAGGGAAGACACTGTGGGAGTATTGGGGGGGAGGGGCATTTAACCCTTAATTTACCAGATTAATGGAGATAAAATATAAGGTTTGGAAAAACTTCCCCTTTTGAGTAGTTTCTATATATGTTAAAGAATTAATGTAAGGGAAATACCTGCAAGAATATCATATATTTTTATTAAATTACTCTCTTAAGCATTTATAGGCACATTCTAAACCCATTAAGAACTACTAAGTGAAAAATATAAAGCACATATTAAAGGTTCATTATAAAAATCTCAACATATAATCATGAATTGACACTGAAAGGTTTGGAGTCTTTTAAAATATCTTTTGAAGCCAAGAATGGTATTGGGGCAGTAGGTCAGTAGTCTACTATAGAAATCTGAGTTTTAATAACTATGTTTTTATTTCTAGAAAGGTGGAGAAAAAAACACAATGCTTTATACTATTATTATAATATATCTTCGTGAAAAATAAGGCTATAGCATAGTTTCATCTTTCTTCTACTAGAAATATTGAGAAATATTTAGACATTTTTCATCTTCATAGCCTTTTGGCTAAGAAAGTAACATGTTGACAAATTTGTATGAAATTTAAAAGCTCAGTTTCATTTTATTTTTAAAAATATGATTTTATATTTTTGTCAAAAATACATGCAGATTCAAATAATTAGCAACCCATCATTTGAGAAATAATGAGACATCTACATGAAAATGTAAACTCTCATAAGGAAACAATATGTAATAAGATCTTCTTATCAGAAATTCCAATTTCTACACTTTCGTGGATATAGAAATTCTGGTAACAGAAAACTTAAAACAGTAATGTAAAAAGAGTACAGTATTTAAGTATTGAGTCATTAAGCTTCTATTCTCCAAAATTACAGAGAAAATGATGAAGATATTTTTAGTTACCTTCTCTGTATAAGCTAGGTTGCTTTCAGTTTCAAGTGACAGAAAACCCACCCCAAATACACTTAAGGAAAATGGGACCACCTTAACTTCTAGAACCAAAAATCCCAGGCCAAGTACAGCTTATTGCAAAGACCCCAAGAACATCATGATGTATGACCTATTGGGTTTTTCTCAAGCTCTTGTCTTTGCTTTTCCGGGATGACTCAGTTCTCAGACAGATTCTACAGTGGCAGCAAGATGTCCACAGCAACCCTAGCCTCACAGCCCTACAGTTCAAGCCCGGTGGGGGAGGTAGAGGCAGAGAATCTCTTTTCAGGTAGTTTATGAAAATCATCCTAGTGAGATACAGTAGATGACCTGTATACATCTGAACCAAATATAAAGAGGGCCGTACATGGGCTGAGAGTTGGGGAGGACTGAATATCTAAATGAAATTTTCCAGCTATTGCTCAAAGAAAAAGAGATAGGTGTTAGAAGAAAACACAGCTAACTGTTTATTGCATTCTCCTTTACATGGGCAACATAACTTAAGGGCACTGACCTGGCTTCCTCATCTCTTGTTTCTTACCTGTGTTGCTGTTGACCTACTTTCTAGACTGCCAATTTAATTCAACTTAGCCTATTTTCTTTTGTCTCCGTTTGCTGTCAGATCACAAAGGGGCAAGCTAATAGTCTATAATAAGAGTGACTTAAAGCAAATAAATGGCTAGTATAGTTTAGAAAAAAAATAGAGGTCATCTAGATAATTTCAGCTGAGTTTGCCATGATGTCACAGGCTTGAGATTTAAATTTAAAGATTTTAAAACTATCTTATCCTTCCTCCCAAGAGTGATTTTAATCTTTTCTCTATTTATTTACTTGTTTGTTTGTTACTGGGAATTAAACCCAGGGACTTTCTACCTCTAAGCTAAATCCTCAGCCCTATTTCCTTTTTTATTTGGAAACAGGATCTCACTAAGTTGCTGAATCTGACCTCAAACCTGCAATCCTCCTGTCTCAGCCTCCCAAATATTGGGATTACAGACGAACACCACTGCACCTGGCTAAGTATGTAATTATCTTTTTTTTTTTTTTTTTTTGGTAGTACTGCAGATTGAATTCAGGGCCTCATGCCTCATGCATGCTAGGCAAACTCTGCCACTGAGATACATTCCTGACTTTAATCTTTAAAAACTAATGTTTTTATTAATCTATACCAAACAGACCAAAATTTATATATTGAACTGGTCAGTAGGTAATGGCCTTAAAGGATAATGTCATCATATTGTCATACATAACCTGACACACTTATCCACTGATGGTTTGGTGATATGTTTCAACCATGCATCACTTAGTGATGGAGATACATTCTGAGAACCACATCTCCAGCTGATTTCGTCCTTGTGTAAACATCACAGTGGCTTAGACAAACATAGATGGTAGAGGTCAATCACTCAACATAGTCTCTTGACATAATCAAGAGTGACAATAAACATGAGATGTATAAAGTCACTGCCAGCATAACATAGAATATTGTCTTACATTGAATTTTTTCCTTTATGGAAGTAGGAAGAATATACTATGAAATAATGTCATAAAGTACAGTATAGTAAATCCATGAACTAGTGACATCAACATTTTTTATGATGATCAAGTACGATGCACTAGACTTTTACATTACCGGCAGCCCAGTAGGTGTATTTACACCAGCATCACCACAAACACTTGAGTAATGCGTTGCAATACAACATTAGGACAGCTACATCATGAGGCAATAGGGACTTTTCAGCTCCTGAAATGTTATTTTATGGTGCATGACTGTACTTACATGGACCATTGTATGTGGTTTTCTTTTGATGCTCCTAGAAAAGGCACTAGCAAATTCTTTCTAGCCATTATGTTACCAATACTGTTGGTCAAATTTTCATGATGAATCTCTTATTTCCAATATTATGGCTAATTTATATCTGCACATCTTAAATTAATAACTGCATTTTAGGGGAGTCGTACTAGGAACTCAGTTTAAAATTGGAAAATGAAAACCAGGCATGATGGTGCATGCCTGTAATCCCAGTACTTGGGTGGCTGACTCAGGAGGATTGTAGGTTTGTGGCCAGCCTCAGCAACTTAGCAAGGCTTTCAGCAACCTAGTGAGACCCTGTTTCAAAATAAAAAAATAAAACCAAGCTGGGGTTGTAACTCAGAGAGTGAATGCCCCTAGGTTCTATGCCCAATACCACAAAATTAATTAATTTTGAGACATGCCTTAATTTTATCTGGAACACACTTTGCCTTACTTAGGAGAGCTACTTCCTTGAAAGATGTTTGGCCGATCTCATCCATTTTATATTGACTTGTATTTGCTGCCCTCCACAAACTTTCATTTTCAAAGTTTAAAGTATGTCCTTGTAGGAGGTCCCTACCCATTTAACATATACACTGTATTAGCTCCTAGTTCATTTTCTCTAAAGTGTAAAAGACTATATAGTAATTATATATGCAACTAATCCATATCCTTTCATACTAATAGGTTGTTTTAGTCAGTATTTTTTTAGTCAGTATTTTTTTTAATTTCTCACTCAGAATAAAAGTCATATGATTCTTTCCAACCATCTCCAATTGAAATACTTACTCTATGAAAGCAGATGCCATTATGGTGTTTGTATTTCATCTGATTTCAGAAAGTATGTCTCATAGAAATTACTATCAGATAGGGACTGGGAAATCACTGGATACAAAACACTCAATCAACAAATCAAACCCATTCTACATCATGACATAAAAAGAGAATTATCTTACTGGTTTGCTTTTTCTCTCTGCAGATGGACTTATTGACTGTATGGATCCAGATTGCTGTTTACAGAGTTCCTGCCAAAATCAGCCCTACTGCAAGGGATTGCCTGATCCTCAGGATATCATTAGCCAAAGCTTACAATCACCATCTCAGCAAGCTGCCAAATCCTTCTATGATCGAATCAGTTTTCTTATTGGATCTGATAGCACCCATGTTATACCTGGAGAAAGTCCTTTCAATAAGAGGTTAATGCGTCCTTTCTTTGTATAAATTTGTAGAGGTTTTATCAACAGTATATACACTTTATGTGAAATGCTGATGAGTGTGTATTTGAGGAAAGTGCTTTTTAAATACAGTTTTTCCTCTTTCTACAAATTCTTCACTAAACTTTGCGTTTCAAGCATTTTTGACACAGTTCACATACTTTGTCAATTTCAATACCGGAGACATAACAGGACCTTCCATTAAGGAGTCAATAAATCTTCATTTAACTAGTTGATTTTGTTAGCACAGTTGGAGATGTTTCAAAAGAAGCAATGAAAAGACCCCAAAAGGCAAAACAGAAGTGCACTTTTTTTCTAACTGAGCTCACTAAATAATATAAATTATGAATTAATGTAATGGAACTACTAACGGCATGGCAGTAAGATTGCATAAGCTGTTTGGTGCTTCTCAGAGCAGTAATGACCTGAAAATAAGCCAGTAAGTGAAAGCAGGTGTCTCATGTCTCGCTGAGCAAAAGAAGATGATTTACCCTAGAACTCCTGGGTCTGCTGGAATTTAACAGCATTGATGCAGTTAGACCCAGCAGTTGATTAAAAGTTGTTACATAAATGTTCCTTATTACCCCCTTAAACCTTGTGCTTCTTAGTCCCTGCAGATTTATGGATTGCCTCAAAATTAATTAGAAAGTATACTTTTCTTTATGTAAGTCATATATATAACTTAGGGGGGGAAAAGCACAGTTTATAATTTTAAGAATTCCTCTCCAAATTATTGGTCTTGATAACTCTCCAAAAAACAGATTGCAACAAATTAAAGCCCAGGGTAAACACAAGGCATTTAGAAAATGTAAATTACACTGAATTAAAAAGGACATTGTCTTGGGAGTGTTTCAGGTCTGGTTTTTGTGAATAACGCTTGATTGTGGATGATAGCGTTATTTTATCCTGAGGTTGAATTCTCTATAAATCATGATAATGTTGGCCTGAGAAGACAGATGCTCATTCAGATTCTTCTGCTTTTTCCACAGCCTTGCATCCGTCATCAGAGGCCAAGTACTAACTGCTGATGGAACTCCACTTATTGGTGTAAATGTCTCGTTTTTCCATTACCCAGAATATGGATATACTATAACCCGCCAGGATGGAATGTGAGTTAGTCCCATCACACTGTCTCTGTTTGAGGTAGTTTAAGTATAAAACTAGACATTCTTCCATCACCCATCATGTTTTATTGTCTTTTTTTTTAACGGAAAGACAACTTTTAGACTAGAAACCTGTGACTGTCCATGAGGCAGAGATTTAAAATCGTGGACTCACGCTTCTTTAAAAGTTGATTTCATCTTCTAAGGCATGATACAGATGTTGTGGTTTTCTCAGAGAATATTTTTTGTCTTAGAAGACACATTTTGAAATATTTAGGGGTAATATTTCATAATGTCTCCAATATATTTCATAAGGTCTCCAATGTAAGCCCAAACAGCTCCTAAGAGTAGATAGAAAGCAAATTTGGGAAAATGTAACCAAATTGGTGAATAGATAAAGGGTATATGAGAAGCTGGGCATGGTGGCACAAGCCTGTAACCCAAGTACTTGGGAGGCTGAGACAGGAGGATCTCAGGTTCGAAGCCAGCCTCAACAGCTTAGGGAGGTTCTCAGCAACTTAGCAAGGCCATGTTTTCAAATAAAAATTAAATAGGGTTGGGGGTATAACCTGGAGTTTAAAGACCCCTGAATTTCATCCCCAATACCACCAAAATAGATGGGTGCCTATTGTATAATTCTTTTAATATTTCTGTAGACGTGAAAGTATATAAAGATTAGGAGGAACGTTGGTTTTCTTTAGGAATATTCAGTTAAGGAGGCACGTGCTGGTGTTCACGTAGGATCTGTTCCATTTACTTAGTATGTTTTGTTTCTTCTTAGGTTTGACTTGGTAGCAAATGGAGGGGCATCTCTCACTTTGGTATTTGAAAGATCCCCGTTCCTCACTCAGTATCATACTGTGTGGATTCCGTGGAATGTCTTTTATGTGATGGACACCCTAGTCATGAAGAAAGAGGAGAATGACATTCCCAGCTGTGATCTGAGTGGGTTTGTGAGGCCAAACCCCATCATCGTGTCATCGCCCTTATCCACCTTCTTCAGATCTTCTCCTGAAGACAGCCCCATTATTCCTGAAACGCAGGTAAAACATTCTGGCAAGCAGTCCTTTTACAGAACAAATTTTTAGATCATGTGGTTGCCAATGAATTTCAAAGAAAAGGATTACAGGATTCCAACGTCGTTCTAAGTATTTCTATAGAATGTGGTCTCTGTGTGTGTGTGTGTACAGGGTACGTATTGTATAGTGAGATATCCAGTTGCTTCTTAAGGATCTACTTAAAATATATTGTCCTCAGGCTATATCTGTATACATTTATTAGTTGTACTAAATGGATAAAGGGTATAAACTCAACCATAATAAAGCATTTGCTCATTCATGCATTTATTTATTGGAAAGAAAAACTTAGTGCCTCTCTCTACAGCCTGACTGACATGATACCAGGTGCTGTTGTACCTGGTAATTACTCTCAACAGCTTACTTACAACTACTATTGTAAGTAAAAAATGTTTTGGAAAAGATGATTTTTGACAAAATATTCATTACTTTTTTCAAGATATTATTATCTAAAAAGCTTG
Organism: Graphiurus murinus; assembly: GCA_004027655.1. Taxonomy (NCBI): domain Eukaryota; kingdom Metazoa; phylum Chordata; class Mammalia; order Rodentia; family Gliridae; genus Graphiurus; species Graphiurus murinus. The sequence goes on along the minus strand of PVLC010003826.1, from coordinate 85,154 downwards.
ATATCATGTTATTAGCTCCAGTAATTTATAGTTGATAAAGCCCTACTATCTAACTTTTTAAGAAATAACCATACTTTCTCATTTTCTTTTATCTACTGAAATATGTTTTTCTTTCCCCATGTTTCCAATTAGAAATAATTTTCAGCTCTTAAAGTGGAACATTAGGTACAATAATAATAGGCCTATTCACAAAAAGCCAAGTAAAAATCTGTGGTCTTTAAAATACAACAGCACATAGCCTTGTCCTTTCATTCTTTAAGTATTTATCAAACCCCTGTTTTGTTCTAGGCATTGTTATATAGAAGCAAATTGATAAATGAGTTGGATGAAGTACCTGCCCTCAAGGAGCTTGCAAAGTAACCATGGAGATTACCACTAAACAATAAATATATGTCAGTTGCATCAAGACTTATTTAAAACAATAGCAAAGTGGGGTAGAGTGGTTGGAGATAGAATTTGGGTAGAGTAGTCCAGGAAGCTCTCTGAGAAGATGACATATGAGCAGGAGCTTTGAGAAAGTGAAAGGATAAGCTCTGAAAACAGAAGGGCATTCTAGCAGAGGGAAGAGCAAGTTCCAAAGTAAGAAAGAAGGGCCGGAGTGTGGCCCAATGGTAGAGCACTTCCTAGCATGTGATAGGCCCTGGGTTCACATCTCCAGCACCAAAAAAATAAGCAATGAGGAGAACCATGTGTGGCTTTTTCAAGGAATGGCAAAGAGGCCCACGTGTGTGGCAGGAGTAAGGTAGAGGTGCATAAATCCCAGGTCACTGAAGGCCATGGCAAAGAGAAGAACTTTTTGAGTAATTGGAAGCCATTGGATGTTTTTAAGCTAAGTAGTATCAGTTACTGATTTCCTTAAACAGATCATTGAAATTACTATGCTGAGAACACTCTATATTTGGGTAAGGATTAAGGCTTGGAGACCAGTTAGAAGCAACATCAGCAGTCCACAAGAGAAGAGATGGTGGCCTGGACAAAGTCGCTTGGGGTAGAAGTGGAAAGAAACAGGCATGTAAGAGTGAAGATGTAAATTTCAGAGTCATCAGCATGTAAATATGCTTAACACATGGGGGGAGATCATCTAAAGTAGAGAGTCTGGCCAGAGATGACAAGAGGTAAGTCAGGAAGGTCTAGGATGCAGAAAATCAAAAAGACATCCAAGTAGATGTCATGCAAAAGGGACACCTCAGTGATTGCAACAAACAGACTCTGAGCTAAAGCTTTCAGAAGTTCATTGTACCCTTATTCAAATTTTTGCTTCCTCCCTGCATCCATCTTGCAGTAACTCTGAACTTCTTACTCGGTCCTAAAATAGACTTAACCTAGAGGCAGTATCTGTCCCTAGGTGGCAAATTTCTAACAAACCAAGACATTAAAATGGGTTTCAAATAGTCAACAGGACTATAGAAACATGGGGTCTTTTATCCATTTATTCATACAGTTGACAAACATTTAGTAAAAAAAAAAAAAAAAAAGTCTACTTGGAGTCTATTATGTTCAAGGTACTATATTAGGATAAAAAGAATAAGACATGGATCCTGCCATTGTAAATGTGATAAAGATTTGAATGAACAACTGTGGAACTTCAAAATAGAGGTCGGTTCCTAGGCAAACCAAAGAAAGCATTGCTGAGGAGGTTGGCCTAGAAACATGACCTTGAGAAGGAGGGAGGAGGAGGAAGTGGGGCGGGAGTTGGGGAAGGGTTAAATGAGAAATGTGTGCATGGATGTCTTTACCTATACTAGCTTGTACCTAACAAAGATGTATGATTACAATGCACCAAATAAGGGAAAGATGAAAAAAAAAAAAAAAAAGGATTTGTTAAAGTTACACCAGGAGATTTTTGATCTACGAAATGCAGAGCCCATTTCTATTAATGTGGCAGAAACAGGTAAGACATTTGTAGAACGGCTTCAAGCCTTGTTCACTACCTGGCCCTCATTTACCTCCTTGCTGGGAGGAGTTATCATAGCAACAGCAATAGTCATTCTAGGCTTATGCATTCTACCACTCGTTGTATGCCTTGTGATCAATGCCTATGTTAGTATATGAGCAGATTTACATGGAATAAAAATGCAAGCACTGCCTTGCACAGGGCCTGGAGTCAATGATGGGTTCGATTTTCTCAGGGCAATATCAACCTAAGACAGGGCTCGTTGAATGACTCATTGAGACCCCATGACGGGTAAGATTAAGTACCTGGTAGGAAACGACCTAAGACAAGCACAGTCCTTCGTGCATTTTAAAATAAAAATGGGGGAGTTGTGGGAGCCCAGCTGGGCCCTTTTCCCCCTAGCAGTTGCTATCTGTACATATGAGCAATTATACTGACTCTTCTGCTATGGCTACATTGGCGTCTCGAAGTCTGGAGATTGCCCCTAGGATGCGTAGATGAAAGACCCTCCAAATTCTTAGAAAGTAAATATATGACCCTAAAGAAGTATGGTTTTATGACTCTAAAAAGTTTGTTTTACCAGGCTATGTTAAGAATGTGGGCTATAGCCAGGCGTGGTGGCGCACGCTTGTAATCCCAGCATTCGGGAGTCTGAGTCCGGAGGATCTGGGTTTGCGGCCAGCCTCAGCTACCTAGTGAGGCACTCCGCAACCTAGTGAGACTCGGTTTCAAAAGAAAGAATAAAAAATAGGGCTGGGGGTATAGCTCAGAGGTAGAATGCCCCTGAGCTCAATCCCCAGTACCGCAAAAAAAAAAAAAAAAAAAAAAAAGAATGTGGGCTAAACATGTAAAACGAAGAAGTGGTGCTATTTGTGATCTGACAATGATTGATATGTCATAAATGTCTATGTAACCCTGTTGTACCCAAGAAATGTATAAAAAATCCGTGCTGAAAAATTAAGAAGAAAAAAAAAAAAAAAAACATGATTAGGCAGAAACAGGAGGAAAGCATATTCCAGATTGAAGAAAATGTGTTAGCAACAGTATGGTATTCAAAACAAGTCCTGTGGTAATAGAACCGCAGAACAATTTAAGTACAGATTATATAAAGGAAAAGAGGCAGAAGATGGTACTGAGGCTCAATTATGAATGGTCCTGAAATATCATTCAGCAGAGGCCTTGAATTCCTTAGGCATGGTGAGGCCAAGGAACTAATGAGTTTTTTCAGCTTCTCTCTAAAGTTAACTCTAGCACCAAAATTGATAGAAGACCAAGAAATCAATGAAGAGGCCAGTTAACTATATTTCCATACATGTCCAGACCTCGGATGGAGAGCTTCTAACAATTACAGAGGTAGTGGAAATAGAGAAGGAGGAGCAGATTAGACAGAGATTTGGAAGGAGGAATTGGCAGAATGTAGTTTCTAACTGGATGTTTAACAGGGTCAAGCATGGGGCTTCCAAATGATGCAGCTGGCAAAAGTAGGCTTAATGGTTTATTTTCCCATTTTGGCAGGATTTACTTTTCCTAGTAGTGCAATATAACATGGCAAAGTAAAGTTACACAGGAGAAATGTATGCTTTAATGAACTAAATGACAAATATTTGTTCCATGGAAGTAGGTTAATGGAGACAGACAATAATCAGTTATTAAAATTAGTAATAACATGATATTTTGAAATAGAGAAGCAACTCCTAGCAGGTCACAGGAAACACATACTAATGAAAGACTCCCTACATATAGAAAGGCTACCAAATTTATAGGAAACTATTTTGAAAATAAAAGGAAGTAAATTATACACTGTATGCTTCAATCACTTATATTTTTAGGGCCACTCAAGAGTCACAGAAATCTGTTTTTCCAACTAACCCATTGGCATTTCACCCTTATCCTGAGACATTCTCTTTAGATTATTTGCCCTATATCCCACAGTCTTATGAAAGTATTGTCGATCTTAAATTTCATGGTTTCCTTGGGTCTAATGGAGCTCTAAAAAGTTTCTGTATGTTCATAAATTATTTTGCTTCAGACAGTTCTGTAGCTGAATTCAGTCAGCATGTTTAGGAAGGAAAACCCCAGGTGTAATAAATTGGTGTATCTATTACAGCCATGCCTTCCTAATCTATTATACTCCATCACCTCCATGTTAATGCCAACACTGACGGGCACGCCAGAGCGGAACTTTGCTTAGACCGTTCATTTGTGCTACTTGCAGCCATGTAAGATTGTTTAGAGTGAAATGACGGCCGTGCTTAGTATCAGAGGTTTTACTTAAATTATTAAAATTTGGAGATGGCAAATATGTAACATCATTCCTAATGATTCTACATGAGAGGTGTTGGAAGGAGGGAAAACACTACTGAACACTGGAGCACTATTCTAAGATTTTTCTAACCTGTAATGGAGTCCTTTGTGTCTAAATAATGAGTCTTGATGGAGCAAGATGAAGAAACCTTTGAGAATGCTATTCAGTTCTTTGTAAAGAAAGTGCTGGGTTCCTGGCACAGGTTCTTGAACCATAGATAGCTTTGCACTTTGCAATGTAGGTAGTAATTCTATAAACCTGCACTTTGCAATGTATGTAGAGCTATTACTGTTCAACAAACTGATAGGAGTGTTGGTAGAAAGCATCTAAACTCTGTAGAAAAATTTTATTTGGTACATAAAATGTATTTTTCAAAATAACTAAATGATGTTTGAGCATAATATATTTTGCACACATCATTATAAATTTGTTGACATTAATTGAGCTAATCATACCAATGAATAAACTGTGGGGGTTAAGGATATGTTTTTTTTTAATGTATTGAGAAGATAATCCTTACACGGATAATATTAACTTTTTACAGTCTAGTTTCATCAAATGTATGTATTGGAGCCTGGTGTGATTGCACACACCTGTAATCCCAGTACCTGGGAGGCTGAGACAGAAGGACTGCAGTTTCAAGGCAAGGCTCAGCAAATTAGCAAGGCCCTTAGCAACCCTATTTCAATATAAAAACATAAAATAAAATAGGGCTAGGAGTGTTGCTCAGAGGTAGAATTCCTCTGTGTTCAAGCCTCACACATATACACACACAAAATGTATGTATTGGGTATCTTCAGGGGGTATTCAAAAATATATTAGTTGTTCTTTGGGAAAAATTATACACAGTTTTAAGATATTAGCTCATTTACCATGATCTCAAAAATCAGTAGTAAGTTGTAGCTCAATATTTAAGTATGAGAATGTGCCATCCTTATATTACCTCTCAACATGAATACAGAATTTGCTAGTTTAACAAAGATGAGTTGGTCTTTTTCGGTTATTTTTCCTATCTTTAGGCAGTGACCTATGCATGGACTGATGAGGCCATGGGCATAGGTTTAATTCCTAAATGAGCCAGCTGGTGTAGGCCAGATCTTTGGCCAGAACGCATCCCTGTCCTGAGCTCACCATCTTACAAATGTCGATGCTAATTCTCCAGGGTGTCTGGGGTGAAAGATGGGTTAGTGAGAATCTGCCCTGACAGGCACACTAACAAGTCAGCGTGTGTCAGGCTGCTAGAGCAGTCACTGTGTTCCTGCATGAAGAGTAGCACCCGAGGTATGATTAACTCAGAATAAATGACAAGAGTCTTTTAGAAGGAGAAAACCAGGTTGACAGCAGAGTTATTTTTAATTATTGAATAAGATAACAGCTCAAATGTGTATTTGTGAATAGCAGCTCTTTGGTGTTTTTAGTTGCTCTAGGTTCTTTTAAATGTATTTTCTCTAGTAGTGTGCATGACCACAGTTAGCAGCTTCTGCTTTATTCAAACCCAGGTGCTCCATGAAGAAACCACAATTCCAGGAACAGATTTGAAGCTCTCCTACTTGAGTTCCAGAGCTGCAGGGTACAAGTCAGTTCTCAAGATCACCATGACCCAGTCCATTATTCCATTTAATTTAATGAAGGTCCATCTGATGGTGGCTGTGGTCGGAAGACTCTTCCAAAAGTGGTTCCCTGCCTCACCAAACTTGGCCTATACTTTCATATGGGATAAAACAGATGCATATAATCAGAAGGTCTACGGTCTATCTGAAGCTGTTGGTAAGTTCTATCTAAATCTTCTCCTCATTGAAAAATTTGTCTCAAATCACAACTGTCATAAACTTACATGTAACCTGTGGAAGGTCAGTGGATAACCAGAGAAGATGGGCGTATGTATGGTCATCATCCTAAGGAATTTATTAGCTGGTTGAGACTTACCATGGTAAAAGGAATGTGCTCTATAGGACAAGAAGAAAAAAGTATCAACTCTTCTGGCTGAAATTGTATCTTAGAGAAGTGCTTTGTATGAGATTTTTGGTTATCTAGCATATCTTTTTTTTTTTCAAATTTATTTTCTTATCACGCCCCTTTTGTGTTTTCTTTATGACTTTACCTCCCTAGCTTTCATCGTTCTTTTTATGTTTTCTGTATCTGACACTGAGGTAGTTTCAGTTCATAATGATATTTAACAGGATATCAAACAAAATTTGTGTCTAAAGATTATTTTAGCTCTTTTCACTAGAAAGACCAGTCAATTCAGTGGAAGGACAATCTTAAAACATCAAATCACTTGTTTCATTGAATGACTAGTCAGTGACATCAAACTTTGACATGTTGAGACATAGATTCAAGCTCATCTTAGAACACCAAAAACTAAAGGATAGCATGTTTTTCATTCTATGAGTTTTTACCTGAAAATAAAACAGAGATTCTCTTCTGAAATTAATGTGTAACTTAAACTTGAATTTGCTTAAATCAATCAGGTTTCACTTTTCCCTTTATTTCTAAGTTTTAAAATTCATGTTTGTCTATGAACTCTGAAAAGTTTTTCAGTTTTGAATTATTTATATTCATTCACTGCTAGTTTTATTGTTATTACTGATACATTTAATATAATGTCATAATCTCAGTTGTTCTATTGAAACTTACTTATCATATTTTTCATAATTAAATGCTCTTAGAAGCTAAACACCTCTAATATTGAAACAAAAAACATTATTTTTAGTTGTTATCATCTAATCAACATTTGGGACTAACTTATCTGATCTAATTACCTAACCAATTTTCCAATCTGGGCTTTGCATTGTGCTTTGAACCTCTTATGTGAGAGTGGTATGGGGAAAAAAAGAAAAAGAAAAATTCATTTTCTGTGGAACCAGTAGAAAATAACATTTGGAGATCACTTTAAATTCTTCATATGGTCAAATCTTCTATATAAAAAATAAACTGCTTATAAATAAATGAAAATATAGTCTCAGAACACAATTGTGAAAAGGGCTTTTTTTTTTCAAAATAATAAAATAAATTACATTTCTGCCTGCAGTTGAGAAGATGAACTGTGATTTGTTTTGATTCCAGTGTCAGTTGGATATGAATATGAGTCCTGTTTGGACCTGACTCTGTGGGAAAAGAGGACTGCCATTTTGCAAGGCTATGAATTGGATGCCTCCAACATGGGTGGCTGGACGTTAGATAAGCATCATGTGCTGGATGTTCAGAATGGTAAGATCTGGTTCACACAGAGTTAACATTGTCCACCTCCACCCTGGTTAGATTACAGCAACATTTTTTCTGTGCATGCTGTTGGACTAGAACTGGTAGGACAAGATAATAGAGATGTTTGTAAAGACTAAAAGCCTGAAGTAGAAACTACATAATATTCCTGTTAGACTTTAAAATGTTCGTTTGTTCATCTGCAATAATTTTTCCATTAGAATGTAAGTGACTGATTTTAGTGCTACAATGAAAGATCTCTATATGGAGGTCTTCACCGCAGATTCATCTACAAATATGTAATTCACATGAGTCAGAGAGCGTGTGCTAAAGCATTTTAGAAAAGATTACTAAAAATGGAGGCAGAACACATTTTTTTTTTTTTTTCGGTACTGGGAATTGAACTCAGGGGCATTCTACCTCCGAGCTACACCCCCAGCCCTATTTTTTATTCTTTATTTTGAAACAGGGTCTCACTAAGTTGAGGAGTGCCTCACTAGGTGGCTGAGGCTGGCCTCAAACCCGGATCCTCCGGTCTCAGCCTCCCGAATGCTGGGATTACAAGCGTGCGCCACCACGCCCGGCGGCAGAACACATTTTTGAAGATAAAATAAAGCCAGGCACAGTGGCAAATGACTGTAATCCCAGTACTTGGGGGGTCTGAGACAGGAGAATAGCAAGCTTGAGGCCAGTCTGGGCAACTTAGCAAGATCCCGTTTCAAAATAAAATAGGACTGGGAGTGTAGCTTAGAGGTAGAGTGCCTCTGGGTTCAATCCCAGAAACAAAAAATAAAATAAAATAAATCCACATGACTTCACCAAAATATTTCTAATAGATTTTTAATTCTTAGGTAATTTTCTCTGAATTACTTTTTCCAATTCTGACTGTATTTGAAAAAAAAATTTCTGCTACTCAAGTAGGGTTACATATACTATTACTTTACTTTGTGGCTATTAGGAAAATATATAAATTAATAATCTGAGGGGAAAAAGCAAGAATCAAAAACATTACTTGTAGCAGACCAAATAATATGATAAGGAAATATGCTCTGAAGAAACATATTTCCAACATCACAGCCCAAGAGGGATACATTACTTGCAAAATATGACCAGCTTCCTTTTGTAAAGAATGTTTTTTAGATTAGACAAATCCTGTTGGCTTTACTGTGTTTTTAATATTTTGCCCAATACTTGTCTGCATGTCAGATGATTTAAAGGTGCTTTTCTAGAAAAGCAAAACCTTAAGACAGCCTACTTTAACCTCCTATCCTAAACCATATCAGTTAGAAAATCTCTACTCTCCTTTCACAAATAGCCAGAGAAGAAAATTTCAGAATGTTGGCTAAATAATCTACACCTTTTGACTTTGCACAAGTTTTTGAAAGGTTCAGGATGTCAAACTGAGCATGTAATGCAATTAAATGTTTATGACTAATGGTCACTTTATTTCATTAACATTGCTTTGATGTTCATTTCCTTTTAAAAAAAATGTTGTGAGTAATGGAGAGAATGCATTTTAATTTTCAAAATATACATGATCCAAAGTAATTGCCAAGCCAGTGTTTGAAAATGCTGGTGCTTTACCTCTAAGAGATAACAGTACTGAGCTAGTCAGTAGTAAGAATAAAAACCAGAAGCACCCTTCACATCTTTACTGCTCCATACCAATGTTAAGCTCTTTGTCCTTTTCCAGTAGTGTCCTGGACATCAGAATGTAGTTCAATTTGCATTCCATAAGGTTGGGAGCAGAGCCTGTAACTAGTACCATGTGCACCATGCACATTGGAAAAGTGGGGCTCCCAACCAAGAAGGGTGCTCCATATGCTATCTCAGTGCTTCTCTTGAATTATCAGTGTTGTCTCAAGCAGTGGTAGTTTCAATGTGTTGTGTTAGCGACACAAAGCTTAATTGTGATCTTTCAAAATGCAAAGCCACATGCCAAACATGTTAGTAGCTGCTCTTGATTAAATTATTTAAATTTATATTTCACACATTTACACGTATTTCCATATTCTTTCAGAAATTCACCACAAACAAAACTAGGGGAACCTCTCTGGATGCATTATAATGATGATGAGAATATAGGGTAAAATTCATAACCAATTAGCTATAGGATTTTACCAAATAGATCATAAACCCATAGGAAGACTACAAGCAAAGAGCTCCAGAAAAGCCCAGATCTTCAAAATTCCCTGCTGTTGGGATATTAAACACTCTGTATCATATTCAGGCAGATTATAAAACATCTAGACTCTGTGTATCTAGAACCCTATGTATATATGTATAAAAAAACATACATACATATAAACACTCTAAACCAGAATGATGTCTAGTAAACTTTGATTAACATATCAGGTTGGATGTAAAAACTGAACTATCCCAAATTCTGTCCTTCTAAAAGTCTTATAAATTATAAAATATATGTTATTTTAAAATGTGAGGTAACCTAAGCCACAGGGTTTTCCAGTTGTGTCCAAGAACAGTTTGACAGGTAGTAGCTTTCCACAGCAGCCTGTGTCTAATTGAATAAACAAAATGACTTGTAATCATGACAAGTTGGATGAGCTATAGAAATATCTTACAGAAGAAGAGGCAAAAATGTAGACAGTGACAGGTGTTTGTGCAAGCACCCTGCAACATGGAAATATATATTCTAATGTTCATCTTTCTATTCTGTCATAATAGAGGAGAATCATGAAGGGCCGATCGTTCCAAGTAATGACTGAATAAATCAGGTGCATCGAGGAGCAGGCTGACTTGTAGGATTCTTCTGATGAAAATTACACAACTGGCTCTTATAGGAAATTATACTTCTATAATTGTCAAATCACAGAAAGAAGAATCTTAGGGATCATTAATATATTCTTTGAATATTCAAGGCAAAATGCATTTCATCTCTTGTTAGAATCTAGCCTTATTTAAATTATTTTTTCTTAAATTTGAATAAACCTGTTTTATCTTTCCTGATTTATGCAAATTTGCTATGATTATTACATCACCCAAATAGCAAAGCATTAAAAAAAGTAATCACAGAATGCACCTAAAATGTGCTGAGCTATAAGGGGAACATAATTATTTTGATCACTTCTTCACTTTAAAAATATCCCAAAGTAGAGGGGGTATAAAAACACTTTCTCAAGTTTTCTGTTTGTACTTTCATAGGATTATTCTTTCAACAATATATCAGCTAAGAAATATAATCATTAGCTCCGAGAACTGCTTGGAAACATAGAGCATCCAATAAATATAATATATGCAGCTCTAAAGTCAAAGCAGCAGGTGGCTTACACAGATAATAACATATTGAGAAGTGTCATAAAATATACATGGAACAGTAGCAGCCAACCATCCAATGTATATCAGGCCAAAGTGGAGCCATTGATCTATATACAATAATGGTGACATGAATAAAATTAGAATCTCAACACAAATCTAGCATCTTGCTAAGAAAATATTTAATATTTCTTTGGAATTTTTCTCATATTTACCCTACAGTCCACAAAGGAACAGACTGATATTTTGTCTTTGTAAAATTATTGACACTTTCATACCTTACAGCAGAATACACTTTATGTAATGTGGTGCTAGAAACAACCCATACATGGTAAGCAAGTGTTCTATCACTGAATTACATCCCCAGACCTTTTTAAATTTTTTATTTTGAGTTTCCTAAGGTGACCTCAAACTTGCAATCCTTTTGCCTCAGAATAGCTGGGATTACAGGTGTATGCCACCTAGCCCAGCTAGAATTCACTTCAAATAATAAATTGGTCTCCCAGAACAGTTTCATTATGTTTGACACTTTGAATAATTTCATGTATATACATTCTCATATCAGATGAAAGTATAAGAATATTCTTTGACAGTATAATAGAGTTAAAATAGGCCTCTGTTGGCCTGGCTGTAGCTCAGTGGTAGAGCACATACTTACAGATTGGAGGCCCTGGGTTCAATCCCCACTACTCCCCAAAATAGGCCTTTATTATAATTAACAATTTTGAACTTTCGGTAAATATATTCTAACTTTGTTTTCCATCACATATTTTTAACCTTTTAAAAAAAACTAATAATTTCATAAGACAGACTCATATTCCTGAGCTACATTTTTATTAATCAGGTTGACATACAATATTTTCAACATTGATTAACAATTTGGCAAACTTGTTATTCCCTACAGAACATTATGTAGAGCATGGTTCTCAAACTTGGTTGCACATTAAGATCACCTGGAGAGTTTTTAAAATTTTCAGTGCTGAGGCTATACCAGACCAATTAAATCAGAATCTCCTGGGATGAGAACCAGGCATCAGTACTTTTTACAGCTCCCCAAACAGTTCCAATGTGAAGCCAAGACTGAGAATCACCGATGCTAAGCATTTGGGTTTTTCTTCTTCTCCTCCTTCTTCTTCTTCTTCTTCTTCTTCTTCTTCTTCTTCTTCTTCTTCTTCTTCTTCTTCTTCTCCTCCTCCTTCTTTTTTTTTTTTGTTAGTCCTTTGTTCTTTTTATCAGACATTCTTTAAATTCATCACAGACAATAACTTTTTTTTTTTTTTTCCTGCGGTACTGGGGATTGAACTCAAGGGCATTCTACCTCTGAGCTACACCCCCAGCCCTATTTTTTATTCTTTATTTTGAAACCGAATCTCACTAAGTTGCGGAGTGCCTCACTAGGTAGCTGAGGCTGGCCTCGAACCCGGATCCTCCGGTCTCAGCCTCCCGAATGCTGGGATTACAAGCGTGCGCCACCACGCCCGGCAGACAATAACTTTCTGAATCATATCCTAAATATATACTATGAACTTTATGGTATAAAATTTTACACTTGTTACTCAAATAGAATTCTTTCCAAAAGAACTTTAAATAAGTTTCTCCATCTAAATATAAAAGGCACTGAATGGTAGGGAGATCTATAGCGAACATGTTTACTTTTCATCTTGATACTTTTTATCACAATTAGAATGCATTTTCTTTCTTCCAGGTATATTGTACAAGGGAAATGGGGAAAATCAGTTTATCTCCCAGCAGCCTCCAGTGGTCAGTAGTATCATGGGCAATGGTCGGAGGCGCAGCATCTCATGCCCAAGTTGCAATGGTCAAGCTGATGGGAATAAACTGTTGGCCCCAGTGGCGCTCGCTTGCGGAATTGATGGCAGTCTCTATGTAGGAGATTTCAACTATGTTCGGCGGATATTCCCTTCCGGAAATGTAACAAGTGTTTTAGAACTGAGGTATGTCTTTCCTTAATTTGAGATTTTAACTAAATCCAAATATGCTTTAAAAAAAAAAAAAAAAAAAACCAGGTTGGGTGTGATATACTTAACATACCTTCCAATGTTTAAAACAAGTATAAAGTTACCTAAATATATAAAATATCTCACTGGTTTCAGTGAAGTTTCTATGCATTGAAAGGATGAAACTATGATTTTTAAATCTCTTTAGTTATGTAGAATAAGCCTGTTGTATAGGTATCTTCTTTGTTTCAGTCATTGAAATTAAGGCATAAAATATTTTCCTATGATATCAGGATGTCATAGTAAGTGAAAAGCCTACAATTTTTTACTAGAAGATTAGATCTTCAGGTCAGGTTAACCCATTAGCCATAATACCAATAATGAAAGTACCATGTTGTTGTCTTGCTGTGTTTAAATATGATTGTCAAAATCAACCTATTCTCTCAGTTATTTCATAAGCATTGGCCTGCAAAATCCACTTCCAGTGTTATTTCTGCTTAAATGGGTAATTCTCCATGCAGCTAATTAAAATCTCAGTATTTATCTCATGATACTTTAGAAAACTTTTCTAACTGTGCTTGTTTTGTTTTTTACCTTTTTTTATCTGCTTCCTCCAAGAAATAAAGATTTTAGACATAGGTAAGCATCTTAAAGGTTATTGCATATTTTCAAATGTCCTTTTTACATTTTTACATTTCAACATGGCTCTCTGAAATTGTTTTCTAATAATATATCATCATGAGAGAGGAAACTCAGTATCACAGAATATCTAAGGAATTTTAGCTGCTTAATTGAACTATTACTATACAGCATATTGCAAAATGCATTTTGCAGTATAATTTCAGAAATATTTTCAAGTTAGTTTATTAACTAAATTTCATTATCAAAAAAAATACTATAATGAATGTCTTTGTATAACAAAAAAAAAGAGTTCCGACCTGCAGTTACTGACTTACGTAATCTAAGCCATATTGAACAGAACAAAATTTGAAGAAGGGTAGGAAAGTTTGAGGAGGCCTGTGAATTTTGACTAATATCCAGGGCAGATCATGTTTTATTAGGCCCAAAGTTTGTTTAATTTGGGAGACTCTGTTTAAGATAAAGAATCTCAAAATATTTTACTTTGGAAAATTTAAAAAAAAAAAATACAAATGATGATGCAAACATACTGCCAGGGCCCCTGGCTGGGCTTGGAAGGAATCCATGCAAGTACTGGGTCCTAAAGCTTAATAAACTTTATTAACTTCGTGGTAGATTCATCTCTGCCTGCAGTTTCTGTTTTCCTAATTGGAAGAGTTTCTAGATTTAAAAAGTGGGGTTTTCATTGCCATTCTTATAGGGGAAAGGAATTTCTTTAAAGCTAGCACAGATAGCTCAGCTCAGAAATGTTTCATATTCCTCTTGTTACATATGCTTTGCCAGAGAGTTATATTAAAGGCTTGTCTAGATACTTTTGACAGAAAAACTTTTCCCAGGACATCAAAACAAAAGAAAGAAGCAATGTTTTAAAATAAACTAGCAAAAGGCAAAACAGGTTGAACATGCTAGATCTAGATTGACCATTAAAATAGTTAATGCTAGGATATCAGATTTAAAAATTAGTGATATTCTATGCCTTATACTTTAGGTGAGTATATCAACATAGCCCATTTAAACTATTGCATAGAGATTGACAACTAACAAATAAAAACCAAAGTCCTACTGAAAGATATATAGCTATTGCATATCAGAGTGACCAGGCAGAGTCCTATGACCTTTTTCTGAGAGCCACTATTGATCTTGTACTAATGGCTCAGTCACATGCTAAGATTAACACTAAATCTCCCAGAATACCGAGCATGTAAAGCTCTATTAGATACCACAGTAGAATATCAACACTTTTCTGGCCTTGCTTTCTTGGTAGCTATGGAGAAAAGAGGAAAGACAAACAGGTATGCACACCAGCTCAATGTGAAAATGCCACAGGCAATACAGGAAAGACGATCAAAGGAGCTACCTTTTAACAAGCTGGCCTATTACTGCCAGGCATGGTGCCAGATATTTTATATATGTTACTGCAGATGCACATAACAGTCCTTCAGGGTTACAGATGAGGTAATAGAGGCTCCAGGATGTTACATATCTTCCCCAAGAAATAGGGAGCAGAGATCTGAACTACTCTGAAAAATATGTTCTTTCCACTGCACCACACTGCCTGTTTTTATGTGTCCTGATAGCTAGGTATCTATGGGATGATTTCTTGGGCATGCAAAAAGCTAGCCTTTAAGTGATTATTTCATAATCATTTTAGAAATTACTTAGAGCTATCATCTCTTTCTCTGGGGGGGAAAAAAGCTCTGAGGTTAGAGCTACATTATTATTCACAGTTCTTAATGATATAAACTCATTATGCATTAACTCAGGGTGCTTGGCTGTGATACTCACTGCAGTCCCTCTCTCATGATCCTCTGTCACCTCTTTCCCCCGTACATCATCCTGACCAAATATGGGCTTCTGCATTTCCTTTTCATGCCATGCATGCCAAACTCTGTTCGGACTTTATATTGATATTCATCTGTATGAAATCAGTCATTGCTAACTGATCACTTACCTTGTGCCAAGCACTT
This sequence comes from Graphiurus murinus, assembly GCA_004027655.1. Taxonomy (NCBI): domain Eukaryota; kingdom Metazoa; phylum Chordata; class Mammalia; order Rodentia; family Gliridae; genus Graphiurus; species Graphiurus murinus. The sequence goes on along the minus strand of PVLC010003826.1, from coordinate 69,917 downwards.
CAATAAATAGCAGTGTAAGTTCTCAGAAACGCACAATCTAAAGCCAGATGTGGTAGCACATGTTTGTAATCCCAGTACTTGGGAGGTGGAGCCAAGAGGACTGCAGGTTCGAGGCCTGCCTCAGCAACTTAGTAAGACCCCGTTTCAAAATAAAGAATAAAAAATAGGGCTGGGGGATGTAGCTTGGTACGAGACTGCCTAGTACCACAAAAAAAAAAAAAAAAAAAAGAAGAAGGAGGAGGAGGAGGAAAAAAGAAACTCACAATCTAATGAGGCAAACAAGGCATATATGTGACAGACTAAAATAACGTTGGTATTATTTGTTGGCACTTAATCATATACATGGCTTATACCATGTAGGAGGAAGGGGTTACTGGGAGAAACAAGTATGGTAAGGAAGTTTTCTGGAAGGGATGATGTTTGGGCCAGGTCTAAAAATGAAGTCAGGTTAAATATAACAGCAAGAAGGAAGGAGGGCAGTCATGGGGAGCAGGGAGAATATAGAACAAGTAAAGTTACTGGGGTCTAGGAAAGATGAGCAAGGCGATAAAATCCACCTGACTGAAGCAGAGGATTCATGTTGGTAATAATGAGAGATACTGGTAGAAAGGCAGGTTAGAGTCAGGTAGGCTAGAGCTTTGACCACACTAAGGAATTACTCGTCTATGCTATAGGACACTAAGGAATTACTCTTCTATGCTATAGGTAAGAGACCATTTTAGGATCTTGAACAATGTTAAATCAAAGTGGCCTTTTAGGAAGATTGATCAGGTATTGGTATTCAGGACATCATGAAGATTAGTTAGAAAGCTGATACACAAAACCATGATATTGTAGGAACCTAAATTAGAAAGCGAGCAATGAATGAAATCAACCAATAAAATAAAGGTGGGCAGAGAATAGAGAGGCTGTACTATGTGGGTGATTGGAAAAAGGGAGCTTTTGAAAATTTGCAAGGATTTTGAGCCCAAACCATGAAACACATTATGTCATTGATTAAAATAGGAATTCTACTGGATTAGTTAATGTAAGTTGACCTAACAAAATCAATATATTTGTAGCCTGTAATTCTATTACTTGGGAGGTTGAGACAGGAAGATTGCAGATTTGAGCAACTTAATGAGACTCTCAGCAACCTGGGGAAACCCTATTTCAAAACAAAATTTAAAAAGGACTGAGGATGTACCTCAGAGGAAGAACACCCCTGGGTTCAATCCCTAGTACCACAAAAAAAAAAAATCAGCTCATTGGAGCTTCTTCTTTTAGCTTAAGAAACTGAAAATACTTTCAGCTACTTCTTCCTGTTTTCCTGCTTATAATCATCTATCTTTTACTGGTTAAGAAGCTCCTGCCTGTCTTACTCTCTATCTTCACTTTCCTAAGTAGCATAATAGTCATGAGAGGATAAGGATTAAGTGATAGGAAGAAAAAAATGAAAAGCACGTGTAAGTCTGGAAAAAATAAATAGTATTGTTCACTGTTCATGATTAAGTACAGTAGAATAATGCATGCCTGATCCTTTTACTATATTTTATGTGCTATAAACAGTATCATTGACTGGAAATTAATGGGGAAAACAATAAAATTATGGAATAAAAATAAAGATACCTAATTTTACTGTTTTAAAATTCAGAAAATATGCTATTAGCCAAGTGTGGTAGGTAGTACATGCCTGTAATTGCAGTACCTGGGAGGCTGAGACAGGAGGATTAGAGGTTCGAGGACAGCCTCAATAACTTAGAATGTCTACAACCTAGTAAGTCTCTGTTTCAAAATTTAAAAATAGAATAAAATCAAATAGTGTGTGGGTATAGCTCAAAGGTAGAAAATTCAATATTTGATACCAAGTACCACAAAAAAAAGAAAACAAAGAAAGTATGCTGTTATATCAAATTAATAAGTATTGCCAGGATATTCAGCATATTATGTAAAAGAACTTAGCTATATTTAATGAATAGATATAAGTACTACTCAACAACATATTAAATTTTTTACCTAAATGGAAACTTCTTAAATACTTTATAAATGTGTTTCTCAGCCAGGTACAATTGCATATACCTATAATCCCAGCAATTTAGGAGGTCAAAGAAGGAGAATCACAAGTTCAAGGCCAGCCTAGGCAGCTTGGCAAGACTCTGTTTCAAGAATAAATTTAAAAAAAAAAAAAAAAAAAGAGCTGAAGTCGTCACTCAGTACTAGAGTACCCCTGGGTTCAGTCCCCATATGGGAGATGGGGGGGAGGTGTTTCTCTTTGATATTCTAAATATTTCCTTCTTTGGTATTTATAGTATTAGTTTTCTAACAAAACCCTTTAATAGGTAGTGAATTTTAGTTCATCCTTGTCCCAATTCTTTAAAATCCCAAAATAAAACCTTAAATTAATTAACTAATACCAGCCAAGGGGCATCTCAACATGTACGACTAAAAACCAACTTTGTGAATTTTGTATTACCAATTAAAGGATCAAAGGAAATGTCAATCACAAGTCTGTAAATTTGAATCAATTAAAGTTCAGATACAAAAATTGTAAAGTCGTGATTCAGCAGTCCTTATTGACACACTATTTAAAAATCAAGCAGGCAGGAAATACCACATCCAAAATCCATGCTTGCAATAAGCTAAATAGTCTTTTGGTTACCATAAATAGGAAGTTTTACTTTTATACATAAATATAATTTGTTATGCATCTTCAAATGCTTTGTGTGCTAAGGGCTATGACACAGTTTCCAACTGAAAAAAATGAAAGTGCTAATAATGTCTATCCAGTGGCTTGTTCTTTGTGAATATTTCTCCAGTCTAAGACAGTTGAATTATGACAATAAATGAGCATATCTAGCCTGCACTTGCCACTAGATCTGTGTCTAATTGAATAAGACTGTAGAGAAGATGGCTTGATAATTGTGGTGATCTAGGCAATCAGGATGAGTTAAGAATCAAGGTGAGATATAGGAAAGCTTCTTAGCTTGGTCTCAGTTTCTTTGGTTTTGCTGATATTAGTCAAAATTGGAATGTTATTTTAAACCCTCTGAAGTGGCAAAATCTCCATCAATCACACAAAAATGCTCTGTGCCCTTACTGCTGAACAGAGATTTCCCCAAACCATGCATTTCGTAAATCCCCGCATCCCGGCTGCCAGCTGCAGACCGCTTTCAGTCACTGTAACCTCGAATTTTCATACTAGATGTTATCACTCATCTAAAAACCCACCACTCATTTGTACCCAGAGCACTGGACCTCTCTATTGCTCTTCAGGACATTTGAAAGCAAGTACTAGTTCACCCTGTCAGGAAACTCTGTACTCAAAATTAGAAGACCTTGAATCCCAGTCCCCTGACTTTATGATTCAGAGGTCCTTGGCCACCAATTTCTAAACTCACTGTTGTTTTTCTTTGAATACTGCAGTACTCATCCTTCTCACTTAGGAAGGCTGGGATCTAAGAACTAACTCTAATTTGCCATGCTAGGCTGCACTGTAGGGAATCCATCCAGTTCTCCTTTCCTACCGTTCCATGGGGGATATTTCCAGAGGCAAATGCTCTTCTCTGGGGCTGCATGCTCCTCCGCATTTGTTCCTCTGGATAATAGAATTGTGCACAAAATTAGAGCTTTCATTTGGCAGAAACTTTGAAAGCATGGGCATAATGTTGCTTGATTTAGAAATGTCTGTCTTCAAGGAAAGAGATGTGTTAAGACAGGAAGCAAGCAGATGTTAGTAGCACCCTGGACCTTCCCTTATTATCACCCCCTAGAATAAAGCGGATGCTAGTAAAGGCATAGCTCATGACGTGAATGTCCATTAGTTTTGCACCAAGAAATTTCAGGTCCCCTGGCTAAAGAGTGTGCTGTCACCTAAAGCAGCCACCTGAAATCTGTTTTGTTTTTCTCAAAATGAAGGATATCATGAAAAGGAGGCAGGATTCATCTGCCTTTATCATTATTACTCTTGAAATAACTGAAGTGCTTTTTGTTTGTTTTCTTTTTCTTTTCTTTTTTTTTGTGGTACTGGGGATTGAACTCAGGGGCATTCTACCTTCGATCTATACCCCCAGCCCTATTTTTTATTCTTTATTTTGAAACAGGGTCTCACTAAGTTGCAGAGTGCCTCATTAGGTAGCTGAGTGCTGGCTGCGAACCCGGATCCTCCTTTCTCAGCCTCTCAAATGCTGGGATTACAAACATGTGCCACCACGCCCAGCTTAACTAAAGTGTTTTTGTTTGTTTGGTTGGTTTGGTTTGGTTTGGTTTAGTGATACTGGGAATTAAAACCAGAGCTTTGCTCATGTTAAACAAGTGCTCTACTACTGAGCAACATCCCCAGCCCTTTTTTATTTTTTGTTTTGAGACAGGGTCTTGCTAAGTTTCCCCCACTGGTCTTAAAGTTGTAGCCCTCCTACCTCAGCTTCCCAAGTAGATGGAATTATAGGCATGTACCACTGTACCTGCCAATAATGGATATTTTAAGATAAGCCTGCATTATATTAATAATTTAGGTTCTTATAAATTGCTGTTATAACAGCAGAAATAAGGAAATAAATTTGAAATATTCAAGTTAAGGTAAATTTTTTTTCTTTTGTTTTTGTTTTTTATTTTTTGTTTGGCTTAATTTGGTACTAGGGATTGAACCTCAGAGTATTCTATCTCTGAGCTGTACTCCAAGTCCTTTTATTTTTTTATTTTGAAACAAAGTCTCACTAAATTGCTAATGTTGGCCTCCAACATGTGATCCTCCTGTCTCAGTCTTCCAAGAACTGGGATTTCAGGTATGTACCACCATGCCCAGCATTTTTTTTTTCCTTTTTTGAAAATATTTCACAAAGCAAGCCATATTTCAGTTAAAAATAATTATTATGTTTATGTATTTTATAGTTATAAGGCAAAAGGCATTGAAATATAAGAGGACATGGGACAAAAGCAAATATTAAAAATAGCTAGCCAGGTATGGTGGCACACACCTATAATCCCAATACTTGGGAGGCTGAGACAGGAAGATTGCCTCAGCAATTTGACAAGATCCTGTTTCAAAATATAAAATAAAATAAGGATAGGGACGTAGCTCAGAGGTAGAATGCCCCTGGGTTCAATCCCCAATGCCCCCAAAATAATAATACTAGCTCATTCTTACTGTTCTTACTGGTGTATATTGTGGACTAGGCACTCTTTTTTTTTTTTTTTTTTTTGGTTTTTTTTTGGCGGTACTGGGGATTGAACTCAGGGGCATTCTACCTCCGAGCTACACCCCCAGCCCCATTTTTTTTTATTCTTTATTTTGAAACCGAGTCTCACTAAGTTGCGGAGTGCCTCACTAGGTAGCTGAGGCTGGCCGCGAACCCGGATCCTCTGGTCTCAGCCTCCCGAATGCTGGGATTACAAGCGTGCGCCACCACGCCCGGCTGACTAGGCACTCTTTCTAAGCATCTTACAGGTATTATTTCATGTGATCTTCTCTGCATCCCATGAAATATAAGTTATTACTATAACCTTCACAGATAAAGAACCTGACTGAGGCATAGATAAGTTAGATAACTTGCCCAAGATAACACATTTAGTAAGAGATTAAGTTAGGATTCAAACCCAGGCAATCTAGTCTAGAATTCATGCCCAAAGATGTATAACCAACCATGCAAGTATTCTTAATTACTAAAATCAGGGAGATAGGAAAGACTAGAGAAGTATCTCCAATGTCGTGTCTTTCAAAATAAAGATATTAAGAAGGTAACAATTTAAATAATGCTATATGCATATATGAAATGTCCAGTATCAATTTCAGTGATATGTATGGGAAAAGGGAGGAGGGGGTGAGACCTGGAGGGAAATGCATCAAGTGTTGTGTGCATATATATTCCTGTCACCCTCTACCTCAGTATGATGCATAAATACAATTCACAATAGAAGCATAAAAACAGACCCAACTTGATTGAACTGCAAACTCTGTTGTTACCAACTCTATGCACCGAAAACACCAGCTCTGTTCTGTCAACATCAGACTGTGGCAGAAACACACGCACATGTGCACAAAACTCTAACATTGTTCTGAATGGTAGGATGATAAGTAATTCTTCACTTCCTTACAAAGTAATAAGTTGCCATACAATTTGTCTTGATGCATTTAAAACCTTAAGAAAATGATATAACAACATTTAACATGGCAAGTCGATCATTTGATATAACCTAGCAGTTCTAAAGTGTTTTTATGACTTGCATCTCTTTTTTTTTTTTTTTTTTTTTTTTTTTTTTTTTTTTTTTTTTTTTTTTTTTTTTTTTTTTTTTTTTTTTTTTTTGCAGTACTGGTGATGGAACCCAGAGGCATTCTATCTCTGAGCCACAGCTCCAGCCCTATTTTTTATTCTTTATTTTGAAACAGGGTCTCACTAAGTTGCGGAGTGCCTCACTAAGTAGCTGAGGCTGGCCGCAAACCCATGGATCCTCCGGTCTCAGCCTCCCAAAGGCTGGGATTACAAGCGTGCGCCACCATGCCCAGCTGACTTGCATCTCTTTATGAGTTCTTCAAACCACTTTTTTCCCTTTTATACATATTTACACACTTAGGATCTCTTACTCTGATCTGTCTTTTGTTGCAAAAAGATAGTGAAGTCTGTAAAAACCACAAAATTGACACCTTTGCATGCCTCTGTATACCAATGCCACAGCTGTGGAGCCCTTCAAAGCTCCAAAAGGCCTCTGCATACTCTGAGCTGCTGTTCTCCTCTCCCACTGTGTAGTACTAGTAGAAACTGTAACCTATTATTTTAGAGTAGATTTCTTATAAGAGCAATAATGTGCATATAGTTAGCACTTAAAATGAAGAGTACAAGTAGTGAGAACTGTTTCATTAGAACCTGACCTCATTGGTAATTATAAAACCTCTATTAGAATAAAATGTTCATGTAGGTTTATACTACATAGGGTAGATGTTCACATATAAAGTAAATGGAAACATCATATAACTTTGTGCGTGTCTGTCTGACTGGAAGGAGGGAGAGAATATGACAATGAAAGTTAATTAGTAAGACCAAGCTTGTCAACAAAAGAGACATGGAGTCTATCAGATTCCTATCAGTTGGACATCTTTGTTGGAATACCCAATCATTTAAACTATTTTCACTTTTTTTTTTCAGAAGGCAATATTCACACATGGCACAAAATTACATTAATTCCTAAGAATGTGGTGTCATTTGTAAGGAGGTTAACATTTTAATCCCAACTATATGTCATAATTTGTCCATTCCTTGATAATACTGACTTTATCATTTTTACAGGTAATAGGACATAAACTATCTAATATCTGTGTTGCTTTATATTTATAAAATTTATGCAACTATATTTTGTGAACAAATGTCTATACCTCAGACAACAGCTCAGTTTCCAAACTTTAAAAATAAAACTGATGAGCCAGGCACAGTGGTGCATGCTTGTAATCCCATGCCTGTACTTGGGAGGCTGAGACAGGAGGATCGTAGGTTCACTGCCAACCTCAGCAACTTAACAAGAGAATTGCTACTTGGGATCACATTGTCTTGACTCATTACTAAATATACTACTCATTTTCCAGGATTCTAGTTTAGAATCAGGTTCTCATGTCCTGTTCTGTTTTGCTTTTAAACATGCCCCACCCCATGTATTAGGTGGTACCTCTCTTGTGATGTGTATGTATGTATCTTCCTTTTTACAGCAGCAACCCAGCTCACAGATACTACCTTGCCACTGATCCAGTCACGGGAGATTTGTACGTTTCTGACACTAACACCCGCAGAATTTATCGCCCCAAATCACTTACTGGAGCCAAAGATTTGACTAAAAATGCAGAAGTTGTTGCCGGGACCGGCGAACAATGCCTTCCATTCGATGAAGCTAGGTGTGGGGACGGAGGGAAGGCAGTGGAAGCAACACTCATGAGTCCCAAAGGTACCGACACTTACCAATTTGAGGATTTCTTTTTATTAAAAAAAAAAAAGAACAAAAGAAAGAAAAAGAAGGTGTAAAATCCAGTTACTGCCTGATTGTGTTTAATGCTGAGTCTAACATTTTACCTTCCACTGGAAAGCCGTTTCATGTCTAGTGTTTTTAAAAACCATTTAGTGTGAAACTTCAAGAGCCCTAAGTTGATTTTACAGTAAATATTAGGTTCTTGGTATTTTCTTTATCATCAGACCACTTTTTCAAAAAATCAAGCAACTATTGTGTATTATTCAGGTCACATACTGCTAAACTTCAAGGAAGTGTGCAAATTCTTTCATTGTCCTAGAATTTCTTTGTCATGAATGAGTCTCAGCCTCTTTAAAACCATTGCTAAGCAACCCTCTCAGCTCTCACCCACTTTGGAGCTGTTAAACTTTTGTTTCTGTGCCGTGGGAAAAAATGCTTGCCGTGAGGAGTTTCAGAGGTAACAGAGGCTAAAATTCTATGTGATAAAGGCTTTAAGCCAGTCAGAACTGACTCCTTGCTCGTGTATTATGCCATTCATTACAATGTGTTTTGGTTTGGGGCTTTATTTTTTTTTTCCTGATAGCTAGTGACTATTATGTTAACAAGGACTGAGAAGAAGTATTTGTTGTACTGAATTATTCATAATAGCGAATTTCATTGTAACAAGGTCAACAAAACACTAACCTTGGCTTAGATCTATTTTTGTTAGAAGAATGTCATTACTATAACTTGACTATAACAAAATTTGAACCTGTTTCTATAATTTACAGGCTACATCATTATTATAAACATTATAATTTTATATTTGATACCATAGGTACTGCATATGCTCACTGGAGATTCTTAAAAATGCATGTGCTCACTGGAGATTCTTAAAAATTTACATGCTTTATTGCATTTTAAATTTATTGATATTGTCAGTGCCTGTGTTGAGTTTGTTGTTTTGTTTTGTTTTGATGCGTTTGCAATCAACGGTCTTGCCCGCTACATGTCACCCCTGTTATCACTGTCATTAAATACTGAGTTTAGTGATAGACCTAGAAATCTAATCAAGTTTAATCCGTTTTGAAAAATTAATAACACTTTCTTCTCTTGGATAAAGGGCTGGCAATTGATAAGAATGGATTAATTTACTTTGTTGATGGAACTATGATTAGAAAAGTTGATCAGAATGGAATCATCTCAACTCTCCTGGGCTCTAATGACCTGACGTCAGCCAGACCTTTAACTTGTGACACCAGCATGCACATCAGCCAGGTAGCCAAAACGCTCAGCCCAACTGTTTGTTTTCTTCTAAGTGACTTGATTTGCTATGTCAGTGGTCTGTGATGGTACCATATTAAACTGCACAGATCATGTGTGACAGTGGTTGTGATGAAGCTCTTCTATTTAAATGTATCTCAGGAGCTAATAAAAAGTTATTTTCTTCTGTAATTCTGCACTTGATGAATTCAGTGAAATACAGAACAATTATCACTAAGAAATGCTAAGCATTTGTAATAAAAAGCCAGTAAAGTAGCAGCATGCAGATCCTCCAAAAACAACAGAACAACTTAATCTCTAATCTTTTGATTGCACAGAGTCCTTGAGTAGTAGACAAAACCCACTATGATTAGTCCCTAGGGACTTATATTTAGAATTAGGGACTTATATTTAGAATTACTCTTGGCCTGGTTGAAAGCGCAATAGAATACTAATGTATTCATAACCTAGAAAGCTCTGACATTTGGTGGTTATTACTGCTATAAGGAACATATGTGTTCATATCTCAGTGATTATCTGTTGACTTACTACATAGAAGTTTATTTGCTGTTTGGCTCTAACTAGCAAATCTTAACAATGTGCTGCATTTTAAAGTAAAATGTTATTTCCTACATTTGTCTTCACTCAAAATATTGAGGTTTGTTTTACTGTGGCTATGGAAAAAACAATTTTAAAATAGTTTATCAAATTAAGGTTAATTTCCCTGAATAGTCTAATTGACTTTTCTGGCAAATGAAGTGCAGCACAGTCACTGAATAACCAGACCATTTCTTTCTTTATTAAGGTGCGTCTGGAATGGCCCACTGACCTGGCCATTAACCCCATGGATAACTCCATTTATGTCCTGGATAATAACGTAGTTTTACAGATCACTGAAAACCGTCAAGTCCGCATTGCCGCCGGCCGGCCTATGCACTGTCAGGTTCCCGGAGTGGAGTATCCTGTGGGGAAGCATGCGGTTCAGACGACGCTGGAATCGGCCACTGCCATTGCTGTGTCCTACAGTGGGGTCCTATACATCACCGAAACTGATGAAAAGAAAATTAACCGAATCAGGCAGGTCACAACAGATGGGGAAATCTCCTTAGTGGCTGGAATACCTTCAGAGTGTGACTGCAAGAACGATGCCAACTGCGACTGTTATCAGAGTGGAGATGGCTATGCCAAAGATGCCAAGCTCAACGCCCCGTCCTCCCTAGCCGCCTCTCCAGATGGCACGCTGTACATTGCAGATCTGGGAAACATTCGGATTCGTGCTGTGTCGAAGAACAAGCCTTTATTGAACTCTATGAACTTTTATGAAGTCGCCTCTCCAACTGATCAAGAACTCTACATCTTTGACATCAATGGTACCCACCAGTATACCGTAAGCTTGGTCACTGGTGATTATCTGTACAACTTTAGCTACAGCAATGATAATGACATCACTGCTGTGACCGACAGCAATGGCAATACCCTTAGAATTAGGCGGGATCCAAATCGGATGCCTGTTCGGGTGGTGTCTCCAGATAACCAAGTGATATGGCTGACAATAGGAACGAATGGATGTTTGAAGAGCATGACTGCACAAGGACTAGAATTAGTTTTGTTTACTTACCATGGCAACAGTGGACTTCTAGCCACCAAAAGTGATGAGACTGGATGGACAACATTTTTTGAGTAAGTATATGAAAATTATTTGATTATAAAGTACTGTAATATAATAATGTATTCTACAGTAATAATATAGTCTTAAGGGCTATGTCTTGAAGGCCTTGGCCTCTATAATTTTGGACCCCGTTTTTCAAAAAGAGAAGACAAAATTATTAGATACAGGGCCTTAGAATGGACCCATGCAAGTAAGAAGGCCTGAAAATTAAACTTCATTTAGTTTTAATGATAAAGTTACCTCTTCTTAGAGATTAGCATTTTGCTTCAGATGGACTTAGTGTATTAGCAGCAAACCTTTCAAGAAACAAACCTCAGCTTTGGACTTAGACATAAACCCTTTGGGTTCGGATTTGCCCACTTGATAAAGCTGACTGTGTTAGGAGCTTCCATTGAAGAAACACTTTAAAAATATTTACAGTGAATTTTGATGATTTCATTAGTACTACAAATGTTATTCTTATCAAATAGAAGGGTTTAACTTTTGTAAATCAGGTTTTGGAGAAACCAAACTACACTTAAAAGAGCCTTACAACTAAAACTAAACCAGGAATTCTGATCACCATCTAAAAGTGTATGAAAAGGTTTGAGGTCTGTTCAGTCCAGGTATTCTACTAGCTATCTGGAGCAGTGACCTCAGCAACATGCCATCCAAACAGGCACATTTGGTGAGGTTCAATAAGACCAAAATGAAAATTAGACCTTGTACATTTTGTGGTATGTGTACTTTGCAATGAGCGCGTGTATAAAATCATTTTCGATTGCTTCTTCACTTGACTAACACTGCACAAGCCATGAGGGGAAATTAGATGTATAGTGATGGCATGTTGACAAATGCAAAATAGTCCTTGGAATGAATATTGAGTTCCTCAGTGTGATTTTCACAAAGATATGCTAAAGCAAAAGTATTTTCTCTAAGAGCACGCCTCTAAAATTATAATAAAAGTCAGTAGGAAAAGTGATTCAATATACAAATATTTTTCATGCATTTTCTCTGGAATGGATCTTACACATAAAGCTGAGTTCTCCTGTAGCTTGAATTGCTTTTCTTTTTTTGACAGATTCCCTTTTAATAAAATGAATGTTCCCCAGCAGCATGATTTTGTCAGAGGAACAAACCTTTTCAATTGAATCACATTAAAATTCTGTTCTTAACATTCCTTTTGCTCATTTTAGGATCGCAATAGGAAAGGAATAAATTGGAAGTTAATGGAAAGCACTTCCTTTGCACCTCTTTCAAAGTGATAGCAGGCTATGTTGCCAAAGAGGCAAAAATGAGCACAGAAAAGTGCTCCCATCACACGAGACTGGGCAGGAGAACCGCTCTGATTATAAGATCTTCAGAACATGATGGTGGCATGGGTAGGGTTTCACTCTAGTTGAAAGTGGGTAGGAAAAATAGAGAAATAAGTTTTTAGTATAGTCCCGGACTCAAGGCCTGTGCTATGGGCCATTTTTGAATGTGTCCTTATTTGTTCCAGGAATTGACCCTGCATAGAAATTCATCATATTGGTTATGACTGACACTTGAACTTTTTGCAGTGACTCATTGGTTTACTTAGGACCTACAAGCTAAGAAAATTAGATAGTTTAAGCAAATCTGGATTTTTACTTTTAATGATAGTGCACAAAGAAGACATATTTCTCTATAAAAAAAAATACCCTCTGAGAATTTCAAGTATAGTCAGGAATCAAATGACTTAAAGAGGGAGTGGGTTGGCAAGTCAATCTTATGAATATAATAGGAAAGCATTGTTTTAAAGAGTGAAGTTTTTAGCTGGTCATGGTGGTACATGCTCATAATCCCAGTACTTGGGAGACTGAGACAGGAGCATCATAGGTTTGTGCCCAGCCTCAGCAACTTAGCAAAGCTCTCCACAACTTAGTGAGACCCTGTTTCAAAAATAAAATAGAAGCTGGGCGTGGTGGCACACGCTTGTAATCCCAGCATTTGGGAGGCTGAGACCGGAGGATCCGGGTTCACAGCCAGCCTCAGCTACCTAGTAAGACATTCCGCAACTTAGTGAGACCCTGTTTCAAAATAAAGAATAAAAATTAGGGCTGGGGGTATAGCTCGGAGGTAGAATGCCCCTGAGTTCATCCCCAGTACTGCAAAAAAAAAAAAAAAAAATTAAAATTAAATAGAAAGCCGGGTGTGGTGGCACACGCTTGTAATCCTGGTACTTGGGAGGCTAAGACAGGAAGATCGCAGGTTCGCTACCAGCCTCGGGTACTTAGTGAGGCCCTCTGCAACTTAGTGAGACCCTGTTTCATAATAAAGAATAAAAAACAGAGCCGGGGGTGTAACTTAGAGGTATAGGGCTGAGGGTATAGCTCAGAGGTAGAATGCCCCTGGGTTCAATCCTCAGTATCACAAGACAATAATAAGAAGAACAACAACAACATTAGTAACCTTTCTAATAAAATTAATAAAAATATTATTTGGTTTGTTTCTGGTTTTTTGTGTGTTTTTGTCTGTTTGTTTTTCGTGCTGGGGATTGAACCAGGGGCATTCTACCTCTGAGGTACAACCCCAGTTCTATTTTATTTTTATTTTGAAACAGGGTCTCAATTACTTAAGGCCTCGCTCAATTGCTGAGGCTGGCCTGAAACCTGCAATCTACCTGTCTCAGCCTCCAAAGTACTGAGATTATAAGCATGTGCCACCATGCCTGGCTAGAAATTATTGTTTTGAAAGCAATGTTTTATTAATTTTCCTCTAGCTATCTGCAGCAAAGATAGAATTATAAAATTTCTAAGAAACATGTATTACTTTCATAAAAGAGCATGAAAATAGAGCACTTAACCTAAGGAATTCAGATTGTCATGTCAGAATGATAAATGATCCTTTTTTATTTTCCCCATACATTCTTAGAGGGTGGCTATAAAAGATCAAGGGCCCACTTCTTCTAAGGGTCAGAAACTTTAAAACATATTCAAAAGTCAGAGCACAAAATGAAAAGGGGGTGTCCTTGTCAGGCAGGCTCTGGAGAAGCCTACTCTGGTTCTCATAGAGCAACATCTATATACATTTGAGGGTGTCAATGAATAAGCTTAGCCTCCATCTCTGCTCATTGGAGTCTTGACCAGAGAGTTTCTGCTTGCTATGTTGTGACTTAGACAGTTGGCTGATGTGCAAACATCCTAGCAGAGGCAGCAGGACCTTTGAGTCTCTGGCAGACTGGTTTTGTTTTTCTAATTATCATTGAGCTGGCAGACTCCCAAAATATTAGTATGCCTCTGTGTTGTCTCCATAGTTTTATAGTACTGTGTGTCTAGTTTAGACTTACAGGGCACTTGGTAAGCTCATAAAGGTGTTTGAGAGATTTTTACAATGGCTAGAGTTTTACCAAAATCACTTTCGGGAGGCAAGGGGTGGGGGAATAATGGTTCCTGATTGAAAGACACCTGTTTTCTGTACTTTTCACCACACAATTCCCTGGAGCTGCTACATGCTCTATAATCATCTTTCTGCATAAATACCTTGCACAGAGAAATTAAACTTTTCAGCCCAAATTCCCATTTGTATGTGAACTTCCTAGCTAGCCTAGTAGCAAAAGAGCTTTGAGCTTAAAGCTTGTATAGGACAGAGACAGATGGAAGAAGACCTAAAATTAATAAATTGCCAGCTGATAAAAAAAAATACAGTTACCATAGTACTTATCAAAGAAATTTTAAGAGCACAAGCTAAAATCCCTTACCTTACATCTTTCCTTTTTTTCATTTTATTTTTTGTTTAGTATAAACTTGAGTGTAGCATTAGCATGTCGCACTACTAGTGGGAGTATTAAATGAAATGTGAAAGAGTTTTGTAAAATGCAAACAATTTCATTATCCTTGTAGCTGCCAAAACTCTTGGAGTTTTGCAGTATACATACAGAGCTCTCTCAATAGCTATTTGTTGAATGAAATATTGGAGAAGTAAACCAAAGATGTAGACAGGTGAATATTTATTTATGGAGAAGAGTCTGATAAAAAAACCTCTGCTCTTGCCAAACATCTATTGAAAGAATACTATATAAATACTCTCTTGCTTCTGAGATAATTCAGACCTCTGTATTAGTGGTTAATGCTGAAAATATAAACACTTCCCATTTTTATTGTTGATTTTGTAATATCCTTACCAAATATGATATGTTTTCTCACTTTCTTTTTCTTTATGAAATAAGAACTCCCTCAGTTGATCTTGCTATTCAAAAAATTAAAACAACAAAAAAAGACTTCATTTCAGCAGCACTTTATTCAGAAAGATTGGTCTTTAGGAGTAAGAACATGTACCTAGTATCACAGAGGCTTCTGGGAAAAAAAGACCTGATTACCAATTTGAGGTTCTTATCAGTCACCAATAAAATAGGCAGGTGACTTCTGGGGACATAGATGGTTGCTTAAACCTGAGACTCTCATTTCATAAACTAGAATTGGCAACAACTTCTCTCAATGTTATTCATAACAGTTGCTATTCATCAGAGGAGTGGCTAATACTTTTTGCCATGCTACTGGATGGCATAAGAGGAAGAATACAGTACATAGCAGATAATTTATAACTCAATTTTGGAATCCCTGAGTTAGGCTAATATTCCTCATGAGCTGACTCTTTACTACTGAGTGTTTCTGATCTTTGCTGTCATCAACTTGCTGGACAGTAGAAAGGAGGTCCAACTGGCTAAAGGGGTCCCTTTGTAAGACGACACTATCATGAGCCTAGTTACATGTATTAGTATCAGAGACCATTCCACACTGCGCTGCATACACTTAGAAAGATATCACCTGCTAAAAATTATTTTAAAAGTTCATACCCAAAATGAAACCACAGTTCTTCCACTAGAATGCACACAAAAGCAAATCCGGTGTATTGAATTGGGCAATCAAATAAATTATTTACTAGTAAATGGCATTTCACAGTACTCTGCTTGCTTACCCACATAAAATACAAAGCATTTGGGCATATCTAGAGGCTCTTCTATCTGGTTAAGAAGACAATGTGAAGATTAAAAAAAAAAAAAAAAAAGCTGTGAATGCTGGCTGATATGTGCGTGCACACCGGCAGGCTAGTGGCAATTTTTCTCTCTTGGGACTTTGAATATTTGGAACTCTGTATTTGTGGAGCCGACGCTGTGATCTTTTGTGAGCTATATTCAGATTCACAGAGCAAATAAATGAGTTTCAGCTTCTACCCATTTGCGTAGGTATATATGGGTCTCTAGCTTCTCATTTGGGTTCTTTATTGTCCCGCATTCAAGCTTTGCAATTTCGGAATGAGCTTCTGAACCATTACTGTATAATGAACGTAACTCTGTGCCCGTGGCAAACCCACGACTCCCACCAGCATCCATTCTGACACGCTGGGAGAGTCTGGGAGAAGGGACCTCAGAGGAAGAAAGAGGGGCAGGGTAAACATAGCTGTGCTATCCCTGGGACACTGGCACATTCAGCACACAGGTAAGGTAGGAAAACTCACTGGTGATTATTCCAAATTAGAAAAGATGTGTCCACGCTTGCTAACACTGAATTGTGCTTAAATAGGGATACATGTGCCATGATGGATTCCCCTTACATACGCATAACTGGAATAGCTTCAGAGGGAGCTTCCACCCTGCACAACTGAGAGAATTGCCTCTCCTTTGAGAGGCAGCTGATATCCAACCCTAAAAACTCAAACTCAGAAACTGTGAGTCATTGCTCTTTCTGGAAAAAAAAAAAAACTGCACGAGAAATGAAGTCCTCCATTTTACAAATATGTAGCTTAAAATGATGCTCAGCCCCATCTTTATTTCCCTTGTCATTTTTCTTTCTTCATGGAAGAAAACATTTAGGAAATTAAGGATGATTTGTAAGAGATGTTCTCAGCCAATCATTTAAAATCATGAGAAAATTCTAAAGCTGCTTTCCATTTTTTTGCAGTTTTGTTTAATTGTTTAATAATTTTGCTTTAAATTTTTAAGCAGAATGTGTATTCCCAGGGACATCAATTAAAAAAAAATGTGTAGGAGATTGAATAAAGTCTCTGCTGTATATTTCAAACATTAACCTGAACACTATAAAGGCGATGCTTTTTATTAATAGTTGATTCATTTCAAGTCCTTTCTGCAATCTCATTTTTAAAAACAGTAAATTCTGTCCAGGTTTCAAAGGAGACAGGGAAGTAGAGAAACTGTATGTTATTCAGATTACTTGAAAAAAAACAAAAGCAGAGTAATATCAGCTGTGTCCTTGGAACGTATCAACATCTCAAGGATGCATTAATCCTTTTGGTTGGTTCCATATTGTAGATTAATGTTCTAGACATGCTAAATTATTCCATAATGGTTCAAAAGTGAGTAAATGTAGCTTCCAAGTGTCAAATTCCCACTTTAAACTAATTATGTAACCGTCTAAATGAGATAGATGCTCTGAGAGCCTCCTGTCTGTGTGTATCAGTGGCTTCCCTGACAAAATAATCGAATGATTTACCCTAAGTTATACACACTGGCCACTTTAAATGATTGAGTAAAAAAAGCAAGGAATCCACACACTGACCACCATCACAGGAAAACTTTTTATTTTTTTTACAGTCACGTAACTGAATATTGTCAATTGGGCATTATCTAGAAGAGCGGCATCTGTAGCTCATTCCTAGGACTGCAGGATAAAGATGCACTCCAGCAGTCCTTACTCCTGCCACCCTAACACCTCTGCTTCCCAGGGAGGGGGCTGTTCCACTTGCTTATATTCCCAGGCCTGGATCTCTTTTCAAATGCCTGGAGGCTACAGGCACTGACCTAGTTTGTACAGAGCACTTCCCTTCTGAACCCTGCCAAGACTTTGGAAGGCAGAGGAAGGAGGTAAAATGGGTGGGGTTACCATCCACATGCTTCAAGTCACCCTAACTCTTTCCTTAGGAATCCCTACCGTCCATCACCACTACCACCGCTCATAAACCCTCCCACTGGTGCACTTCAAAACAGATCACCTTGACTTGGAGTTCATCTCAAAGTTCATTGACTCCATGGTTCTGAAAGTGAACCCCCAAAATATCTGGAAGTATCGATGTAAATAAATACCAATTTGTAGCTCTGCCTAAAAACTAGGTTTTATTCTCTTTCAGTGCATGTTAAGAAAGAAGCAAGCACATCTCTGTACTTTTTAATAAAAACCGCATATGAAAAGCAAAGGCTGAAAACTAGCTTATTTAAAGGAAGTAGTTAATCAGTTAATTTGAGCATGTAATGAATGTAAGTCAAGCATCTGCTAGAAGAAAAACCTTATTCCATTTTAAACTGTAGAAAGAAAGAAAGGAACCAGGTCTACTAAAGGTAAGCACAAGCCCAGCTTAAAATTTGAAGAAAGTACCTTACAGACAATATTTTTTTCAGTTAGATCAGCTAGAATCATTGTCATGAAAGAAAGAATGCAAGAATTTTATAATGTGGAGGAGCAAAACGGTTCAGTATATAAATTTATCAGACTATTCCTAGAGAAGCCAGGATATATTTAGGTTGACTAAACCTTAAACCCTTAAAACCTAAAGGAAGATTGAAATTATTTTATGCAGTGGTGATTTATCATTTAGAGCTAGTGACAAAGGTTTACCCAGTCATTTCTCTACGTTTACACATCTACATATGCATATTCAATTAAGGATTAGTTCAGTTACACAGAATTTAATGAAAATTTCAATTTTTAACATAATTTTTAAAGTATACCTCTTTCTCCTTAACACAAAGATATTCCCACAGGCATGGTTAGTCCAATAGGCTGTTGGTCTCAGCAACACCAGCTACCCAGGAAGCACTTTTTCCAAAAGCATTTGTGAAACCTTTAGGAAAATGAAGGTATTTTAGGTGCTGCCTTGCAAACCATTAAATTATTTCAGCCCTTTCAGACTTCAGTAAGGCAAGCATTCTGTCTGTGGCCTCTGGTCATCCTGTTTATCTGCTGATAGCCTGGCACCCCCTCCCTCACTCTCGCAGGCACTCATTCATTCATAGTGCACTTATTGAGCGGCAGGTACTGGCCTTAGGTGCGGGAGGTTGCAGAGCTAAAAGACACACTCCCTCCTTTCAGTGAGCTCAGAGTCCACTGGGGAGACAGACATGTAAATAATTATAAGGCTCCCAAACCCCCTTCCCCTAACTCATTGCACACCCCATTCCCCGGGTTTCGGTTCGTGTTTGGCTACCTGTGCACTAGAATATAAGAGAAGAACAAAAGAAAAGGATGTGTTTGTCCTCTGAGCACTTCTAGAACCCCTGGAATAATCCAGGAGTGTGCTTAGTTTTGTTTCACAGATTCTGTGGAGCAAAATTTTTTCTTGCCATCAGCTATCTATCTAGCAAGTTTACTTTTCAGGACCTGGCATCTAAATAAGTAAAACGGGTTCACTTCATGCCCTCCTTCTCTATTCTATAAACAATTTTTAGAAATGGGGCTGGAGGTTTAGCTCAGTAATAGAGTGCTTGCCTAACATGCTCCAGGCCCAAGGTTCAACCCCCAGTAAGAGGGAAGGAGGGAGGGGAGGAGAGAAGAGACTGGTTTCAGTACAGTCTTTCGCTTAATGATGGCTAACCCAGAATCTTTGGAACCCCTATGAGAACTAATTCTGGAGAGCCTGGCTCCAATTCCTTTGTCTCCGGGCTGTGAATTTCAGAGCTGGACATTATCACTTTGTTAGCTCTCCCTAATGTGGTAATGACTGTGTAAGGAAAAAAGGCAGAATCGCTTTTCTTCAATTTGATCCTTGAAAACCATGTCATTTCTGGGACCGTCCATCACTACATCCAATGTTCCAAAGGGCTGGACCTGAGATGAGGTAGGAAAGATTTGACCTTGTCTGAACTCAGGTTATCTGGGATGTTTGGGGTAGAATGAGAGAGGACAACAACTTGACTGCAGACTACTGCCCTTTCTGGGTTCATGGAGCAAAGCATGGGTCAGGATTTGCCCCATCAGTGAAACCTCCTAATGCAATACAGCAGCAGCAAGGAGGTTCAGACCAGTGTTACCCACCCTCCCCCACACAGAATCACTCACCCCTCTTGTCATGAGCCTCTCCACGTTTGAGACAAAAAGTGTATAAAAGTTATACTCTCTTATGTCTTATTTTGCACTCTCCCTGTCACTTTGGGGAAAATGTAGGTAGCAGTGAGCTGAGTATCAGATGACCCCATTCCTGCTCCTGGAGCCCGTCAATTGCTCTCCTTACCCTGGTGATGGGAGCATTTTGCATTTTCTCTCCAGGACTCTATTTTTCAGAATTTTTTACTGGCAACATTGAGACTAAATTCAGAGAAATAGTGATTCATCTGTGAGATCATTGTTAAGGAATATTTAAATGTGGATTCTTTTGATATTAATGTTACAAATCACATTATTGCTGTAAGAATTACAAACCAGCCCACCATTGGAGGTTTAAATCAGGCTCTGTTCTGTGTTTGCTGTTTGTATATGTGTCCTTCATCAGGAAGGAGGATCCAGGAATGATTTATGCATACATTTTTAGTTCTGATGGGGTAAGTAATTTTGTTGTAGTTTACCACAATGACAGATAAAAAGTCATTTCACATTAGCATTGCGGGAAAAGCATTAAGGGGGTTTGGTTTTGTTTTTGTTAGCTGTCAAACCTTGAAAGGAAATTTGAACATAAGGAACTCTGTTAGATGGAAGAAAAGATTCTCTGTCTGTAAGGGGAGAGTGAAAGACAGGGGAAGTAAGTCTTTCTTGGGACAACTTACTAGAATTCAAGTCTGAAAGCAAGCCCAGATACTCCTCTCAGCAGCTCTCAGAGCAGAAATACCGAGACGGCTGTGGGAAGAAGAGGGAGCGTCATGTGAACATTTATCCCACGCAGAGGCTTCCAGAAGGTGCCCAGACCAGCATCTGCTGCTGTCTTGACATCAGGCTTTGTGTTGATGGAAGAAAGCAGTGAGGTGGTGAGACACACAGCTAGCTGGCTCTCATTCACTCTTCCACAGGTGGAGAGAGTAGAGGTTTGGGAGAGGGCACTGCAGACATCATGTGAGTGAATCCATAAGTTCATCTCATCTTTGAGACAGACCAGTTCAGTGCGAGGCTGATTTATAGATGGATAATCAGTGAAAAGACAAAAAAAAAACTATCACTCCTCAAAGCAGCATCCCTCTCGAGTTGTAGTTGATTCTCTTGTCTGGTTAATATGCTTCTGCAAAATCCTACTCTGATTTACACATATTTTTCATAAAAGCAGAAGGTGATTTCTTGTGTGTGTCTTGTGGTATGTGTGTTGTACTGGGGATTGAACCCAATGTCATTCTAACTCCAAGATACACCCCCAACCATTTTTATTTTTCTGTTTTTGAAACGGGATCTTGATAGGTTACTGAGAGTCTCACTAAGTTGATGAGGTTGGCCACCAACCTATGATCCTCCTTTATCAGCCTCCCAAGTACTAGGATTGAAGCTATGCGCCACCATGCCCAGCTAAAAGATTATTTTAAAAACACACATTTGAACCAGGCATGGTAGCATGCTTATAATCCCAGTACTTGGGAGGCAGAGACAGGAGGATCATATGTTCACAGCCAGCCTCTCCAACTTAGTGGGACCCTGTTTCAAAATAAAAGAATAAAATGGTGCTAGGGGTATAGCCAAAAGTAGAATACCCCTGTTTTCCATCCCTAGTACCACAAAAATAAGAAAGAAAGAAGAAGGAAGGAAAGAAGGAAGGAAGGAAGGAAGACATTTGATTAAAGAAGCCATTTTATGGGGAAGTACCTGAAGACAATAAATAATCCTGTTGTCAAGTAGTAAAGAAAGTTTTTGAGAGCTGCAAATAGTTTCCACTTGAATAAATTTGTAATATCAATAATCTATCGACATAGAGTTGGTAACAGTCTAAGTTAGTCAATTTTTCTCTCAGTTGAGGATCTTTTGAAGATGTTTAAGCAGAGAAGTATTATAAGTATAGTGTTTCAGAAGATTAATTTGGTATCATTGAGTATGGGGAGAGGCAGGTAGACCAGTTGTAAAAGTCTAGGGCACCTGTGGGGATAAAAAGATAAATATCTAAGGGATGCTATGAAGGGAAAATGAAGAGTTGGGAACTTCATGCCTGCAAGGGGGAGGGAAGGAGAATATTTCACGGCAGGATGAGCACAACATTTTCAACTGAGAATGACTGAGGCTGTAGCTCTCTGGGGCATTTGTTGATAATCTTACTGCTTAGGAAATTTAGAAAACGATTTAAAAATATTCCACAAAGACTAAAACAGCAAGTTTAGGCAAAAATGCAATCAAAATTAAAGACAAAAAAATAGATAAGCATCAAGCAAGGGCATCCCACTAGGGAAAGAGCAGAGGGTCATGAAGAGCCTGAGGGAGAGCGCGTTTTCCAGCCAGAGTCCTCTGTAGAGAGAGGTCAATCGGGAGCAGAAAACGATGTGCTGTGTGATGCATTTGGAGCCATGAGGCTAAGACCAGATGAGCCGAATGGAGAAGGCGAAGTTGATGTTCTATTCAAATTCCCTAGAGCCTATTGCATGGTAAATTCAAAAAGCTAATAAAAGGAAACTACATCTCTAAAATACAAGCCAGGCAGGGCTGGTTCACCACGAAGGCCAAGCAACAAACAGTAATTGAGCCACAGAGTTGCACATAAGCAGAGAATATGTCCAGCAGCGCATAGATTTGATGGAAAGGTCTCTCACAGTACCTAGGGTCACAGTATTCCACAGAACAGTCAGGCATTTGCTGGTGCATCATTTTTCTTTTTGTGTTACAGTAAAAAAGGGTTAGCCTGCTATTTCCAGACGTTCCTGAAAGTCATCTTTGACGGCTTATTTTCTTTCACTGCCTTACCTAGAGTCCTCAGTCATGTTAGTGTCTCTCATCCACCCTGTTTTCATTTCTGTTGATGAAGGTGCTAATCTGTGAAGAAGTTTTCACTGATCCAGAAGTGAAATAATGATGAGGAGGACTTTTTCATAGAGCTTTTGTTAGAGCTTATAACACAATATCCCAAAGTATAGGTTTTTAGGATGCCGAGTGCTTAGAACTAAGGAGGAGATTGGAAAAGCCTGGGAAGTGAGATGTTCTCTCTGACTTTCCCCCAACTTCCCAGGAAGGGAAGCGGGTCATAGAAATTTGAGGAGGATTATACAAACTAGCTCTTGTCACCACATAAAACCTAATGTCTCGGTCAACATTATCACTACTGCAATCCAAAACAACTGACCACACAACTTAGAGGAAGGAAGATTTATTTCCTCACAGTTTTTGGAGAGTGTGGGTTCCGGCTGCGTGAGGCCAGGGTCTGTGGATCCCAGGGTGTGGTGGCGGGAAGCAGAGAGAGGGAAAGAGCAGGGGCTCCACTCTCACATCGTGGAGGCCAGAAGCAAGCAAGTGAACACAAGCGAGGGGATTCAGAGACAAAAGCACAGTCCCTACGGCCACACCCCCAGGGACCCATCTTCTCCAGCCACACCCCACCTGCCTAGGTTACCACCTAGTAAATCCATTACAATGGACTCAATCACTGATGAGATTACAACCCGCATGGCTTAAGTACATCAACTCTGAACATTAATACATGAGCTCTTCAGGGGACATTCCGTATCTAACCATAACATCTAGCAAGGTCACTCTCTGACCTACCTCACCTGAAAGTAGGACATGAGACCTTCACTCCAGAAGGGTCCAGCCCCATGCCTAGGTGTGAGGTGGGCTGGAAGAGGGATGCTATGTAGGGAGGCCATGAAGAATCTGAGCAAACAAGCTTTGCTGGGTCTCCTGACCCCAGTTTATCACCATCAGGTCATACCTGTTTTTCCAATACATGTCTATCAGGCTGTCCATTCTTCAGTGAGCTTAAGCATAAAAGTGTGCTGCTTACCCTGGGTCTGTGGGTCTTCATTTTTGAAGGTCCCTGTGCCATGTAAAACTCTGATTAAATAAATCTGTTTTGCTTTTCTCTTGCTAATCTTTTTTTAGGAGTGTCAGCCATGACCTTATGATAGGTTTAAAAAAAAAAAAAAAAGATATTAAGATATTACAGCTTTTTACCCCTACACTTGATTCCTTTTAAAGAACTATCCTGCAGGGCATGGTGGAATATGCCTATAACCCCAGCACTTGGACCCAGTTTCCAAATCAAACTTAAAATAGATCTGGGGGTGTAGCTTGAAGGTAGAATGCCCCTGGGTTCAATCCGTAGCATCATGCACGTGCACACACACACACACACACATAACTATCCCTCACCCTGAAATGTGCTCCTTTCTACCTTTGCTATGATTAAACAGCCTTTATTAAAGGTGAGGATAACAGATGGTAGTTTCTTTTCTTTCAATCCTAGATTGGTCCCTGATTTCTTTTCCTAGCTTATAAAATTGGAAAGTCTGGGAACCATTCACCACCTTGGACTCAGGCACATGGCCTCATTGAGACCTTGCACAGTCCATAATCCCCCATGATGAAGCCTGCTCAAGGCCTCCCTCTGCCCTCCATTCCCCAAGCACCCTGTGCCCTCTGGCTCTTCTACTCGCTGACCCCATGCATCCCAGCCCTGACAGCTCCACCACTGCACACCCTGGCCCTCGATGCTTCCCCTCCCAGGCCTGATCTGCCAGTCTACATCCCACACCTACATCCAGGCCTGGTGCCCATCCCTTCCTCAGTGAGGCTCTTCCCTAGCTTCTCCGGTGTGCAAGCACCTCCTCTCTCTGCACTCCAGCCATCTGTGGTACTTCTGGGCACTCATGATTAATAGTTAAGCTTTCACATATGTGACTTCTGTCCCCTATATTCTTCATAAGGCGATTCAGAAACATCAGGTGACTGGTAAGGAAGAAGCCCTGAGAGCCCTTACACCTTCGCAGTTTTCCTGTTCTTCCATGCAGATACTTCGGCCCTATTTTTGCCTTAACTTAGATTCAGCCACTCCTTAGAAGGTGCAGATTCAGAACTTCCAGTGCCAAACTACTAAGCTGGGCCACTAGGATGCCAGCTTATCCCTATGTCATTCCAACTGTACTAGCTACAAAGGTTACTTGTATTTTTATTTCCCAAAGAACCAAAGGCTAATAGGTTATAGTCTGAACGCTCAGCATCCTGGGCTGTATCTCTCTGTGCTCAGCATCCTATGATACAAAATGCCTGCCCAGCAGGAAGTGGAGTGAGTGGTAAGCCAATGAAAGTGCCAAGTCAAAGGTTGTGGAAATGCTTTCTGCAGGAGAAAGGTGATGTTTCTGCTTGAGATTGAATGGGGCTAGAAAATATAAACCAGCAAAAGGGCAGGTCAGTGGCAGCAGCAAGAATGAATCAGCGAGCTGCTGGCGGGTGGTATCATATATGTGAAGTAGAGTTCTCAACTTTAAATCAGCCTCTGTGATTTACAGAAGGGCTAATGGGCTTGGGGTCAGGTGCATAACACTTCCAATGATGGCCCAGTCATGAGACACAATGAGACCCTGATAAGCAATCTGCCCACGTCATATTTTCATTTCTCTGTCTATAAAATTGGGGGATGCAATACAGCACTACAGAACAATTTTTACATAGGAGCATTTAAAAGGATGCTAATTTTTTTTTATAAAACCCAGTAACATGTTCTTCAGGCAATGCAAGAACTATACCAAAATTAATTAATTTATTTATTTTTATTAATTGGTGCATTGTAATCATGCATCTTTGTTAGGTACAAACTGATAAAGGCATACATGCACACATTTCTCATTTAACCCCTTCCCCAGTTCCCACCCCACTCCCTCACCCTCCCTCCTTCTCAAGTTCAGTTTAGTGAGATTGACTTTGATCTATTTGTGAAAGTACATACAAGAATGGTACCAAAATTTAAAACTGAACTTTAGGCTGCTTTTTTCAATAATTCTGAACTCTGCTGTGTAAATAAACCTACTGTGCTTGTTTCTTCAAGAGCAATAATTTCTTCAAAAAAGTTATGACATTGATAAACTATGTTGGGATTCTTTCACTTCTGCCTTCATCTGTTTGGAACATCTGGGTTTACGTCTGCTTTTTTCCTGAGCGCTGCCTTTCAGAAGTCCAAACAGTGATTGCACTTAACAGTGCACTATGCTTTCTGTTTCTCTATTTCTCACGTCTCTCTCCTCAGTGCTGGTTCCTGCTGCTGGCAGAGCAGCAAGGCAGGTTGTCGGGCCACGTCAGTCAACCCCGTGATCTCACTGATGCTGTCCTCTCCAAATTAATGGTATCCACTGAGCACTGTGCACAAATAGACTGGGTCTCTTGTCTTTCCCCTTTCTTCCCTCCTCTCTTGACCCTGACATTGCCCTTGCTGAATCTTCTTTATTGCCTACAATCTTCTCTTAATTATTAACCACATTTTTCAAAGCAAATTTTTATACTCTCTACTCTTTCTTTAACTTTAAAATTCTCCATCTTTAAAAAAAAAACTATTATTTAAATACCTTTTTCTACACCCCTACTCTCATATGTCTCTATATTCACACTGATTTTTATAATTCTCTTCCACCTTTTTCTCCCCCCGTAACTCTTGTCCTTCTCTAATAATTCCCATTCTCTTCTAATTCTGCTCCAAAACTTATTTTAAATGGGCTATGGTTCAAGTATTCCTTTTACTTAGAACCTTTTATTAATGAAGCAGCCTTAGTATCAATCTGAAATATAACTTTAAATATGTTGTTGTCCCAAGGAAATGTCTAACTTTTTCATTGTGAATTTTACATTTGTTTCTCATTATTCAGGTAAATTTTCCCTGGTGCTGCCACAAATAAAAAAGTCACAAAAATCCAATTCTTTAGTCAAGTGTTTAATACATATTTATGAGCAAAGGACAGCTTTTAAAACATATTTTAATATCTAAATAATATAAATTATAGGGCCCTTATATGCTAAAGAGTAAGTACATAATAAAATATCAAATAATCATTAAATGTCAGGAAATATTGCATCTCATTTCAATAAACATAATAAATAATCATTTGAGATCCACCCATTCTTAAAATATCAGTATAAGATAGGGCATCACCACCATAACCACTGTTTAAGTCCTATTTTATCATTAGAAAGTATGTCAAACATTGAGAAATAAAAACTAGGCATGGTGCCGGGCGTGGTGGCCCACGCTTGTAATCCCAGCATTCAGGAGGCTGAGACCAGAGGATCCGAGTTCGCGGCCAGCCTCAGCTATCTAGTGAGGCACTCAGCAACTTAGTGAGACTCGGTTTCAAAATAAAGAATAAAAAATAGGGCTGGGGGTGTAGCTCGGAGGTAGAATGCCCCTGAGTTCAATCCCCAGTACCGCAAAAAAAAAAAAGGCATGGTGATACATACCTATAATCCCAGTACTTGAGACAAGAAGATCACAGGTTTGAAGACAGCCTTAGCAAGGTTGCAAGACTCAGCAACCTAGCAAGACCCTATTTCAAAACAAAAAATAAAAAGGACTCAGAGGTAGAATGCCCCTGAATTCAATACACACACACACACACACACACACACACACGTCTTTAGGATTTGGGGTGTAGCTCAGTAGTAGAGAACATGCCTCACATGCAAGAGATTCTGGGTTGGATCCTCAGCACCACAATCGAAAAAAAAGTCTTTAAAAGGATGTTATTTTATTAATTTGTTCAAGATGTCATGATATACTAAATTAATATATTACACATGCAAATACATACAGGTATGTATAATACTGTTTGGAAAGCCCACATATTTATGCACCTTGCACTGTCATTGAGGGCATGAGTTGATAAAACTTTAAAAATGATATAACAGTGAATTAAATCTACGTTGTGGAAAATATGGAAGAATACTAAGGAATTTAATATCAGCAAAGATGTTCCCTTTGAAACAGCAAATTAGATGTGCAGAAGGATTTTGGTCACACTTCAAAGAATAATGTGCTGAGATGGAGAGCTATTTTGTTTACTTTTGCTCTCACCGGTGAGGTTTTCCTATGTTAAACAGGCTTTTGATTACTTCAAAGCATGTTTGAAGTCCTCACTCTGCATAACTCATGCACAAAGACAAATATTCTTCCAAATGTGTGCAGCTAATACTGCCTCACCTTATAAGTAAGAAGAACCTGCAATTTCCTAGTTAACACTGAGTTGGTGCCTCTTTTCTTTAGCTATGACAGTGAGGGTCGTCTGACAAATGTCACGTTTCCAACTGGCGTGGTCACAAACCTTCATGGGGACATGGACAAGGCTATCACCGTGGACATTGAGTCATCCAGCCGAGAAGAAGATGTGAGCATCACTTCAAATTTGTCCTCAATCGACTCTTTCTACACCATGGTTCAAGGTAAACACAACAGCAGCGGTTTTTAAATTATTTTTTAAAATAAATTCCTTAGTGCATTGCAATTATACACCATGGTGAGGAGCAGTATGATACAACCACACATGCACGCAACTCTTGGCATATTTCCTTCCACATCCAGGCTATTCCCAATGACCACTAAGCTTTACTTACCTTTAAGATTCATAATTTTAATTAATAATTTTAGAATTCCACTAGCGCCCAGATAGAAGGTGGCAGCTCTCATTTTCTAAGATGAACCCAAAAAGGAGAGGTAAAAATACAAACCTCTAGAGACATTGATGAAATAATCTAACACCCATGTGATATATTTATGCATGAATTTTGTGTTTGTTTCTCATTATTCAGATAACATCGTCATTTTTTTAAATTTTTTCCGCACCAAAAGAAGCCAATTTATTATTCTAACAGGACAGCTTATTCACCCTGATAATCCTGCAGAGTGAAAAAGAACAAGTCATATGTATATATTAAAACTATATAATATACACGATGATGTTAACCTGAATGCCATGCTTTTTCCATTCTTATTTGATAGAACAACATAATTCCAACTCTTCCCATGTGTTATCAGACCATTTCTGAGTCATCTAGCAGTTTTCCAGATAACGTCCTCCCTACCACCATCTCAGTACAGTAGTTTGAAGCACAGCGCTTTCTGACTCCACTAGGATGTGGCATTTGAATACCCATATGGTGGAAATTTTACCCCAAATCCCAAGTACCCATGTATGCAATACCCAAACTTCCTGGATTTTTCACCCATATAGGCATTATAAGCATACACAATGCATCTGCTCGCCCTGCCAGGGAGCCTCCAGCCATAGTCCTTTATAAATCAATCATCACTCACCACTCACTAAATCTGTATTACAGTTTTCCGACTTTTTTTTTTTTTTTTTTTTTTTTTTTGCAGCACTGGGGATTGAACTCAGGGGCATTCTACCTCCGAGCTATACCCCCAGCCCTATTTTTTTTTTTATTCTTTATTTTGAAACCGAGTCTCACTAAGTTGCGGAGTGCCTCACTAGGTAGCTGAGGCTGGCCGCGAACCCGGATCCTCTGGTCTCAGCCTCCCGAATGCTGGGATTACAAGCGTGCGCCACCGACTTTTTTTTTTTTTTTAGTCTTTTTCATCAGGTAAGCTCAATAAGTACCTAAACTTGGTATTGCTTGAATTTGTTTCCTCTCCAAACGGTCCTCTACTATTCCAAACTTTTAAATTGAGGCAGTAGCCTAACATACGAGAGACATTTTTATTTAAAATATTAGATGGATCCCTATTTTGAAAAGTTAGTTTCAGGAAGACTATCCTTTTATGTTTGGGGTATGCAAGGCATAGGTGCTCATTGTTTCAAAGGGTCTTTGACAAAAGATAAAGGGACGGGTACGGGGAGAGAACTCTCCAGAGACCTTGGAGATGGGCAGGCCAGCCTCCTGAGGGACCACACGCTGGGCTCTACACTGACTACACATCCGATGAAGGGGGATCCTCATTTCATCAGGCAAATCAGAAGAGAAATCTATTAGACAAGGACTTTAAGTTCTCCTAAAATTTGCCTTTAATATTTACTTGAGTCTCTGACAACATGAAATGCCAGAAATCAAAGCTGGTTTATTATTCTCTAAAAGGACATCTCTAAGTACTCCTTATTTTTTAATAAATGGGGTTTGGTCAAATTTTAGAAATGTCTATCACTTTTAATTGCACAGCAAGCCAGGTGTTTACCACACATTGAATAGCTTACACTGTCTGCTTCTTGTTTCTTAGATCAGTTAAGAAATAGCTACCAGATCGGTTACGATGGCTCCCTTAGAATCATCTATGCCAGCGGCCTGGATTCACACTACCAAACAGAGCCACATGTTCTGGCCGGCACCGCTAACCCCACAGTGGCCAAAAGAAACATGACTCTTCCCGGGGAGAATGGTCAGAATTTGGTAGAATGGAGGTTCCGGAAAGAACAAGCCCAAGGAAAAGTGAATGTTTTTGGTCGAAAGCTCAGGGTAAGTAACTGTTGGACAGTGGGAGAAGGCAGCTCAGTGCTCTGTGTTATGCAAAGGGCGTCCTGTCTCCCTCACAGGCCTACACTGAGAGTGCTACCTTAGAACATAGTATATCCATCCATCACCCCATTAAGGTCAGTCATTGCAAAGCCACTTATTTGAGAACTATTTAAATGATTAAAAGTAAATTCTTCACTGGGAAATTAGGAAAACACAGCATAATCCTAAATAGCCTAGATGTCAATGGATTCTAGTTTTACTAATGTCATCTTTTTTTTTTTTTTTTTTTTTTTTTTGGTAGTACCAGGGATTGAACCCAGGGGGTTCTACCTGTGAGCTATACCCCCAGCCCTGTTTTTACTTTTTTTATTTTGAAACAGTGTCTCACTAAATTGCTGAGAGCCTCACTATGTTGCAGAAGCTGGCTTTGAACCTGCAATCCTCCTGTCTCTACCTCCCAGGTACTGAGATTACAGGCTTGAGTCACCACGCCCAACTACTAATATTATCTTAATAATCTTGGGCTTCTCTTTTGCTTACTCAGTTAGTAGTGATGGCTTCTTAATGTGGAAATGGGAATAAGTAAGAATCTACTTAAATATTGCACGTTTTCCCAATCATAAGAATGTATATTGAAAGAGATGAGCTGGCCATTGAAGGGTGAACTCTCAATGTTTTAAACTACAGCTTGGATATATATAGTAAGACTACCAACCTCAGAACCTAGCTGCTCTCTCTTCACTCTTGATGGAAAACCACAACTTACATTACTTTTTATGAGAATTGTGATATTTCTCATTATGCTTGTGTAATTGAGCTCCACAAAATGTTCTCTGCCTTTACTTGTTGGGTAGTTTTTTTTATTATTATTATTATCATCATCACTCTTACAGTATAGGCCCAATATATCTGGGATACAAGCTGTGATTTATGATAGCTATTTGGTAAAGACAACGTAGATTAAATACTGAAGCATAGGTTGCGAGAAATCACCGTCAGCAACGATAAACTAAACTTGATTCATTCTTTGTATTAGCAAACAAATTCCAGTGTATCAGATAAATGTAGATAATTCTTCCTAACATTATTTCCATTGCCTTTTTAAAAATTACTTAAAATCAAGGAGCAAGAACAAAATATGGAGCTTACTGATAATTTCCTTTTTTTCTGCACCAAATTGGAAAAAAAAAGGCAATTTTAAATTATTATTCTAACAGAGCAGCAATATTCACCTTGATAATCCTTCAGGATAAAAAAATAAAAACTAAAAAAAAAAAAACAACAACTAAGTATTACTTCTGGATATTTCCAAGAAATAGAAATCAAGTAAAAAAAGAGTCCTTGGATCAAACACAGGCTGTGGCCAACCAATGGATTATATTCTGACTCTACCTTGATCGTGAGACAAGTGTTCAACTCTGAATATGTGGTCTCTCAAATCAGCACTACATGCTCCCACCTCACCTGTATCCCAGGATATACAGCCGGAAAGCCCTGGCTCCCATCCTCCCTGGATCGGGAGGATGGAGGGAGGGCAGGTCAGTGAGAGAACTGAGAAGGAAACCCAAGGGAACACTAGAGAGCAAATCAGGATTAGGCTAGAAAGTAAAGTAATGTGCAGGAAAGCAAGCTGCACACTCCTTTCCCATCACTCTCAGAGGGTCATCACGGAACTCCACTCCTGCCTTTCCCTCCACTGGGCCCAGGGAGCAGTGGCCGCCTGCTGTCTCCTCTGCTGCTGCCCCTTGCTGCTGCTTCCTGGGCCCTGACTCCTTGGCCATTGCTCGCTGAAAGCTAGTTCACAGGCTTTACCCTACTCAGTGCTGTCACTGAAGCGGGGCTAATGCATGACACAGGCACACACACAAGTCACACCCATTCTCAGACACAGGACTTCATCAAAAAAATGCAAAGATACTGCTTGTATGTGTGCCTGTATGTGCACACCTCACCCTACACATGAAAGAAGAATTTAAAAAAAAAAATACAGGTTCCAGATCAGGCTCCACCTTTTTCTAATAGTAAACCTTACAGAAAATCATAACATCTTGGAGTCTTAGTTTCCGTATATATAGCATGGCTATCTATGTTATGAGGTGGGTTATATAATAGTATCTAGATAACATCACATATACTCTATATATGATATCTATAGCTATATTACAGATAGATAAAATTCCCCCTATGCTGCCTCTATTTCACACAGTTGCTTCAGAAATCAACTGAGACAACATGAAAGGACTTTGAAAGGACTTTCAAAGGCATGGTTTTTTATATTCCTCAACCCTAACCCAGAGATTCTCAGCCACATATGCAAACACTGGGCATTTCTACCCACACAACAGATGGAGAGGAAAGAGCTGTTCAGCTCGCCGCAAGGGAAGATGTCACTGGGAAGAAGGAAGAGTGGGCCCACAAGCTGACCACTGCTCAGGAAGCAAGCACTGGACAGCTGCCTGAGGTTCTTTGAGGCCACACCCACCCACCCACACACCCTGTATCGCTGCTTTTCAAATATGGCGTAAAAGAAATGGAGGGGGGTAGAGGAAAAGCGAAGAAACCCAGCATGCAGCCTCTGGTTCTCCACCTGATTCTAAATGGAGAAAACACCTAAAGGAAGGAAGGGACGATAGCTCACAGGCTTGCGTGTTGGTTTCTTTCCAAATAGCAGAAGCACAATGCCTCCGCCAGACATTTCAGAAAATACGCTATTTAAAACGGCCTGCTCAGTCGCACTGAAAGGAGATTTCCAGCTGATATGTCTGATTGCTCTCATAGAGACAATGCCAGGATCGCAAGGGAGGGCTTCCTACTTTCGAGATAAGATTGGATGTGCCAGCGCTGACTGCTAATTTCATTCCACTGTGGATTCCAGGGGAGGAAATCTCGGGAGAAAGTGATGATATGAAAGGCCTGTTTGAGAATGGAACCTGGAGCCTGCCAAATAGGGAAGAGAAAAAAAAGAGGGCAGGAAGACCCGCGGCCACATGCAACCTGGCTCAGCTGTGGCGCCCACCGCTTCCTGAGACCGTGAACGGTCCTCTCGCACATCTTATTAGTTCCTAGCGGAAAGTGCTTTTCATTCCCAAGCTTTTGACCTAAATTTAGCTATGTGCCTGACACTTGATGGATACTCAGATATTTAGTCAGTGAGTAAAGAATGAGGAAAGAGCCTCACAATATGGGTAGGCTCCATTTCTTTGCATCTAGATCTTCCTAAGAGAGAGGTTATATAAATAGCTATTGGCAAAAGCTATGAGCTTTAATAAATTTACTAGATTTAATAGATAAAATTAGATAGATGGATAGATCACTATACAAAAGTGCATGTAGATGTAAAATGCATCAAAATGTTTTTTTAAAGGCAGGAAATAGAAAAGGAAAAATTACATATAAAATTAGCAACATGAAAAGCATATTCTGTGAAATAGTGTGTTAGAGAAAAGAGGGATAAAAGAAATAGTTATATACAGGAAGCATAGCAGAATAAACACAATTCCATGGTTACACATTGGTAGCCAAAGTTAAAAATAGATACATGCAGCCGGGCATGTTGACACATGCCTACAATCCTAGGATTTGGGAGGCTGAGCCAGTAGCATCACCGGTTCGAGGCTGGCCTCAGCAACTTAGTGAGACCCTGAGAAATTTAGCAAGATCTTGTCTTCAAATAAAAAGTAAAATAGGGCCAGGAGGAGTATAGCTCAGAGGTAGAATGCCCCTGGGCTCAAATCCTAGTACCAAAAAAAAAAAGATACATGTATAACAGTTGCTTGTCTTCGTATAATAATAGTTGGTAAATATTCCTGTTGTCAGTACTTGCCTTCAGAAGTAGCCATCAATCAACTTTTTAAAAATTGTTATGACAGCCGGGCATGGTGGCGCACGCTTGTAATCCCAGCATTTGGGAGGCTGAGACCGGAGGATCCGGGTTCGCGGCCAACCTCAGCTACATAGTGAGGCACTCCGCAACTTAGTGAGACTCGGTTTCAAAATAAAGAATTAAAAAAAAAAATAGGGCTGGGGGTGTAGCTCAGAGGTAGAACGCCCCTGAGTTCAATCCCCAGTACCAAAAAAAAAAAAAAATTGTTATGACATTCTCATAATAAAATTCCTTTCCTAAATATGCCCAGAATTCAGAAGCTTAAAGGAAAAAAATTAGTGGATTATTTTAAAAAGAAATTCTCAAAATTTGAAAGCCAACAGTGTGTTTGAAGGCATACATAAATATGAGAGCATATTTAAATCTCACTGTGCTCATCATACTTGCATGATGTTTTAACTCAATGGCCTGGCCTGGAGTGGGCTGGCGCATGCAGTTACAAATGTGATGGGTGCAGAGACGCAGAACAATCTGTAGCAAGTTGATACTCAACAGGGACCCAGGAGGCCTGACATTGTCACCAAGTGTGCTTTGTAACAGATCGCCCTTCCTCACTCCCTTCCATAACATTTTGGATAAGTGAGTGTGTAAGTGTAACACGATTGCGCTGGCACCCCTATTGGGGAAAATTGTGACATATAACAGCTTTTCAAGCGTTCCAGAGGGAAAATTATAACTGCCCCCTCGCTGTATCAAAGGGATATGTGAGTAATTGCAATCGTGCTGGATATGATCTTTAGAAATGGAGATTTTTCATGCTTACGAGAAATATACAACAACACAAAGCAACTAATGGTGACCTCTTACTATCCCAGTACTTAGGAGGCTGAGACAGGACAATTGCAGGTTCATGGCCAGCCTCAGCAACTTAGGCCCTCCTCAACTTGGTGAGACCCTGTTTCAAAATAAAAATAAAATAGAGCTGAGGGAGTAACTCAGAGGTACAGGGCTCCTGGGTTCAATCCCTAGCACCAAAAAAATTACGTATTTATTAAAACCCCACTGGAACCTAGAATAACTCTGGGCCTTATGACTGTCAAACAAAATTAAACAAAAAGATTGAAAAGTTGCCATGATTTCTAAAGGTCATAGTGAAACAGGACCGTGTCCTGGAATGGACATGTCCCTTGACGGCTGCACTTTGTTTACAATACCTGAAGAAGAAAGTCAGGGCCCGTTTGGCAAGGATAGGGAAAGCAGGAGATCTGGTTAAAATGTTGGCTTGTATGGGAAATATGGAAAACACATTCCCAGCCCAAACTCAAATTTGGAGATACAAGAAAGGCATTACATACAACATTTGTCTGGATAAGAAGAAAAATTAAAACATCTATCTACCTGTTGGGTCTCCTAGTGCTTCCAGATGCTTCTATATGGTGATATTTTTGGTGTGGAGACTCACACAATGGCAATCGTGATGGAGCCATCCTCCCACACCAAAGAAGCAAATCAGGAGCCAGTAGCAGGGTCAAGGTAGTGAAAGATGGGATTCCAGACCTCCATTTTGCTCTTCTCCCTGTGGCAGCCACTCTACCAGGATCCACACTCCAGACATCTTATACTCTAACCAGAGAAAATACTAGAGATAAAGGAGGGTGAAGGGAAGCAGCAAAGAACTAAAATGAAAATTAAGATGAATGCAAAGTAAAATACAAATAGATGGGACAATAAAACAGGCAGTATTGTCCGTGGAGACGGCACAGTCTCTCATGGTTACACATAGCTCGGGATATAAGGAAGAAAAAAAGGGCAAACCTGAACATGGGGAAGGGGAGAGGTTATTTTAAAACATAATCTGAGAAACCCAAGAGCCTAAATGAAGCTGTTTATATTGTGCAAACCCTCTTCTTAAAGAATCAAATATGTAGTGCAAATATAAGCTATCAAGTTAATTTGATATTGAATCTTTCTATAGATATTTGTATCATTAAAAAGATATTTGTAACATTAGCTAGTAGCCTCTTTTCAAAGTACACAAGATATCCTGCAAAACTCATAACATTCCACAAAATTCAATAAGGCAGGGAGCAACTTATATGCAGATATTTCCACAAGGGAAAGGGGAAGCTTAGAAAGCCTCCAGCCAGCTGGTCAAAATCCAATAAAAATCATCAAGAGACAGAGCCTTAGGGATCCAGGCCAACCTCTTTATTTAAAGATGGACATAATAGATTTGGAGGGGTTAAAAGCCCAAAGGCATGCTTCTTCTAGGCCCCATCAGGTTTGGAGATCACACTTTTTGACTCCTGGATTCCTCCTGTCAAGACACACACACACACACACACATCAATGGATCTGAAAGAGACTAAATCTGAAAAATTAAGATCTCCTAATTCATTACCTCCCCTCCCGTCCCCCTTGGTAAATCATCTCTTTGAAGGTTTTTTCCCCAACATCATTTTTTAGCCCATGTTGTTCCTTCCATGAATTTCACAGTATTCCCCCCTGAAACAGCTAAGTGGAAAAGTTTAAGCCTGAGTGTTTTTGTACAGGACATGTTTCTTGTCAATTATAGAATGCAAAAACATGATTTATCACAGGTTTTACACAAATATACATCTATATTATATATGTGCATTTATGCATATTTACATGTAACTGAAGATGTGAACTGTGTGTGTGCGTGTGTGTGTAATACTTTGTTTATGGTCTTAGTCTGCTTTCTGTGGCTATGACAATACCTGAGACTGGGTGATTTATAAAGAGTTTTATTTTGGCTCATGGTTCTGGAATTCCAAGAACATGGCTCCAGCATCTGCTCAACTTCTGAGAGCCTCATGGCAGAAAGTGGAAGGGATAGAGGAGCTCACATGGTATATAACCACCCACTCTCCAGAGAGTTAATCTGTTCCTGTAAGAACCAACCCAGTCTCTTGAGAAAGACATTAATCCCTCTTAACACCTCCACTTCCAATTACCACTGTACTTGCAACCAAATTTCAACTGGAGTTTTGGTAGAGACAAACCCATCCAAATCATAGCACACACATGTATAAAACTAATTAGCTGGAGCTGTTGCTTTTGAAATTCCAGTTAGGATAATGATCAGGTAAAACTAAGGCTGCCCTCGCTTAATTCTTCACAATCCAAACAGCTGATGAGTATTTTAAGTTACAAGCCACCATCCTCACAAAACTACGTATAAGACGAAAGAACGAACAAACATGGTCTGTGTCCTTCAGGCTTTGCAGTCTGCAAACACTGTTGCCTATTTGTAAAGCAGAATTTAATCAGGGCCATATTTGCATTGCAATAACGAATGCTGGCTTGTCTATGTCTGGGATCATAGGCAGTAACAGCCAAATTCAGCCAAAGATTCTGGACGTGGCACAGAAACCCTATTACAGCAACATGGTGGTAGATCTATAAATTAAGTGCAATAATCAGACCATGGCTATGTGGTAGTAAAGGACTCTGAAGTCCCTGCCAGTAAACCAGGTGTTATCAAAAGAAAAAAGCATTCTAAAAAATTGTGACTTTTCTGTACTAGGCCAAAAGCAATGATCATGTTTGTAACCTCCTGCTATTTAAATTCATTAATAATTTACAGTAATGTGGGTTCCAACTTCTACTTAACTGCTGTTCAAAGGGTTAGAGTCACATTTACCACTGTGTTTTATTTAATGTAGCCATGATTAATTTACTAAGCAATTATTTTCCAATGTCTTGGCGGGGAGGAGCTCTGAGTAATTTACATAGGTGTCATGCTTATCCTTCAGATTTTCTGGAAAAGAACTTGAAAGCACATACAACTTGGTGTTTTTCTTATCAGCTGCTTCAGTTTACCAGATTTAATTGGAAAGGTTTTGAACAAACGCCAGGCTGTCTTTCTGCTTAATAAAAACCTTTTAAAAGAGCAGTTAATCTACTGCCTGGCACTTGTAGCCAACAAGTCGCTAAATTAATTTACTGACAAAGAGAATCAATCATCATAAACAGTGTTTAAACAATACAGGGGGCTCCAAAGAGTAATAAGTGACTAGTATTGGAATACCACGATTGATTTTACCATCTTGTTTGTGCGGTAACAGGTGAACGGCAGAAACCTCCTTTCGGTTGACTTTGATCGGACAACAAAGACAGAAAAAATCTATGACGACCATCGCAAATTTCTACTGAGGATCGCCTATGACACATCAGGGCACCCAACTCTCTGGCTGCCCAGCAGCAAGCTGATGGCTGTCAACGTCACCTATTCATCCACGGGTCAAATCGCCAGCATCCAGAGGGGAACCACTAGCGAGAAAGTTGATTACGACGGACAGGGGAGGATAGTGTCTCGGGTCTTTGCTGATGGTAAAACATGGAGTTACACATACTTAGAAAAGGTATGCGTGCACATTGAGGATAAAAACAAGGAAGGGATGATTAACATTTTTCAGCAATCATCCAGAGCACTACAAGGGAAAAAAAGCAGCAGCACATGACTGAGTTCCCTTTATTATTCTAAGTATCGATATGGCAGTCGCAGTGGTACAACAATGATGAATTTCTGCATTAGCAAAGTAGTTTCTCCTTAGTTAAGTTCTACTATCCAAGACCCTTTTAAGTGATTTATGCCGTAAACAAACAAGTGCTAACACTATCCACCTGCCAAGCTTATGCATTGACAACATTCACAAATTAGACCTTAAGCTTGTAAGTCATTTGTAAATAATTTCTGCCCAGACTCTTTCATTTAAGAAAGAGCCTTACATTAGCACAGTTAAAGCTGTCAGTTTTGCATCATTGCTGGCAGAGCTTCAACATAACCATAAAAAGCATGTAGGTCCTACTTATGCATTATTAACCAAAAGAGGTTATTTTCTTAGAAAGCCACACTTTCAGGTACTTTGTGGCATCTCTCTTTTTTCCCTCGTATAATAGGTAAGCATTGTAGCTTGGGCTTTTTCCCATTCCTGAGAACTATATTACAATACCAGAAACGGAGTCAGAGTTAGCTACACATATGCAAAAATGCTGAGCAGTCTGGTGTGTGGCTGGGGTATTGACTGAGGTCAAGAGGAAATGTAAGAGAAAGAAAAGGAAGAAAAGGGACAGGATGATGTCTCTGTAATTCCTAAGACATATAATCTACCAAAGAGCATATTCAGAAGATAAATCATTTGCCTTCAAGATAAACGTTAGCACTAGGAAATGATTCCGTTTTGAGCTCTTATACATCTCGAATTTTAAAGTGCCCCACTGCCAATTACATGGCAATCTAAGTTACAAACTCATCTCTTAAGAGTTACTGTGTCCACCCTTACATCTATCAGAAGTTATGCACAGTTGAGCACAGGGGCACAGGCCTGCAATCCCAGTACTTGAGAGGCTGAAACAGGAGGATCCCAGGCTAGAAACCAGAGCATGGTAACTTAGCAAGACCTTGTCTCAAAATGAAAAATGCTGGAGGGTGCAGCTCAGAGGTAGAACACTCCTGAGTTCAATTCCCAGTACCACATGCAAAAAAAAAAAAAAGTTACACAGAGTAACTTCTATCATCCAGAAAAATCATATGCACAATAACATTGCATGCTCTCCTCACCAGGTCCTGCTCAGCAGAACTCCTTGGGAAACCTAACCCCTACATGTTAACCATCCCGTTTAATTCCAAGAATCCATACACAGCCCGTTCTTCCTAAGAACCAGTTTCAGGCTCAAAGTACAGTGCAGGACACTACTGCTCTTAAGGCAGCCTCCCACCTCTGGAATGCTTCCAGCCAGGCTCTGCTCTTACAGACCCTGCCTGTCTCCTCTCCTTACAAGACTCTCTCTTAGCCAGGCATTGTGGTACATATCTGTAATCACAGTACTGGGGAGGCTGAGACAGGAGGATCATAGGTTTGAGACCAACATCAGCAACTTAACAAGCAAGACCCTCAACAACCTAGTGAGACTCGGTTTCAAAAAAAAGGAGAGGGGGGACTAAAGTATAGCTCAGAGGTAGAATGCCCTTGGGTTCATGGACTATGACAAGTTACATGACAAGTTCCCCCCATACCAATCATCCTACTCTGGTCATCCATTCAACTGTTTTTTGTTGTTGTTGAGAGACCACAAGGTGAGCCCCTACACCTGCCTGAACAAGTCCTTACATCTGGCAGATATTTCACCTTCCAACCAACCAACCCCAAGATAATACCTAGAAAATACTTCACTCTCCAACTTAACAAGCAAGCCCCAAGGCAACTTCTCCCAAGTGAGAGAGGAATAGACTGGAGCAGTTTTCCCAACATAAGTACAATATAGGGGAAAGTAATAATAATATACATACCCAGACCCCAACAATTGATAGTAGTGATCATAATGTGGATGAAAAGTGATTAAAAAGAGCCAAGGAACAGATGGTTAATAAGAGCCACTGTCACAGAGGAACAACAGCAGTAACCAAGATCACCTTCACGCATCTACAGAGACCAGAAAAGCCAACAAATCTTTTCCCATTGTGTCTCCTAAATTCCTAAAATTGTCCCAAACTATTTCCATTTTCTTGCTAGGTCATAGGATAGGTACACAAAGCCAAAACTTACTCATCACAGAACAAGTAATACTTTGCTGACTGCTGTCAAATATGATATTAAATGACTACAAAACCTGGGCACTACTATCTATTAATTGCAATAGACCAAGCCAACCTTAGAAGAATGCGAACTGTTAGGAAGAACTCTCAAGACATTAACTGCACACCTCATATATTAGTCAGCTTTCTGTCACTGTGACAGAAATGCCTGAGGTGGTCAACTTAAAAACTGTTTTGACTCCCAGTTTCAGAAGTTTGGCTTCATGGTCACCTGGCTCCACTGTTTTGGGTCCATGGTGAGGCAGAACACCATGTTAGAGCAAAGCTGCTTGCCTCAAGGTGGACAGGAAGCAGAGAGTGAGGAAGGAGCCATGATGTCAATGTGCCTCCCCTTCAAGGGCACCCTAACAATCTTCCTCCCCCTAGGGCCCACCTCCTAAAGGTTTCACCACCTCCCAGTAGACCGCTAGGCTGGCAACCAAGCCTTCAATGCACTGCACTTGGGGGACTTTTGAGATTCAAACCCTAACACACAGACAAAAACTGCCCCCAGTTATAGCCACAGATGAGACTTCTTCCGGAGCTTAAGTCTTGGAAGCATTTTTGTTTTGTTTTTGTTTCTGTTTTGATTTGTGGTACTGGGGTGTCAAACACAGGGGCACTTTACCACTGAGCTACATCCCTAGCCCTTGTTTGATTTCAAGTCAGGGTCTCACTAAGTGATCCAGGCTGGCCTTGAACTTGCAATCCTCCTGCCTCAGCCTCCCAACTAGCTGGGGTTTCAAATGTACAACCATGCCCAGCTATGAAATTTGTGTGTGTGTGTGTGTGTGTGTGTGTGTGTTAGTTACCGGGGATTAAACCCTAGGGGCATTCTACCTCTGAGTTCCCTATGGAAACAGCATCTTACTAGGTTGAGAGTCTCACTACTTGCTGAGGCTGTCCGCATACCTTCGATCCTCCTCTCTCAGCCTCCCAAATACTGGGATTATGTGCATATGCCACCAAGCCCAGCTCAAAAACTCTTTTTGAAGGTGGTAGAAACTGAAAAGAATGAGCCTTAGACAAGGGGTTACACATTTCTCTATCAGAAGCAAAGAACAAAGTCTCAGCCCTCTCCACCCTCACCATCCTCACTGTCCTGCCATCGCCCCATGTGGCCTATCAGGTCAGAAGAAGCCTTGTTAGAGGGAAGAACCACGAAAGCCCTGAAGTCTGGTTGAGCTTCACTTAACCAGCCTCGGGGTTTACCTTATCTCCTATCATCCCAAGAAAGGATTACCATTTATCCTTTAGCAATTACTTAAGAGATAGGCAGAGCTCATTTTTATTCATAAATTTATTCACTTCATAATTTAGCATCAAAATGTATGTAGTCCAGAAGCACTGATAGCACCTTAGTTGGTACAAATCAGATTTGGTACTCACAAAAGGAAATATCAAAATGTACATTTTATTGTCAGAACAGATGCATTGTAATAAATTGCAAAAAATAAAAATAAAAACTATCTAAATCTATATTTCCATTAAGGGTATTTATAGCTCTTCTTCGCCATCTGATTAATTTAACAGTGTTTGTTGACATTGATGCTTTATGTACACATTATCCATTTTGGGCTAATTTTATGTTTCTTCTTCATAGAATAATATTTGAATGCTTTGCTCCTCCCCCAAACACACTGGAAATTAAAACATGATTTGAGTGGCTCTTCAATCAAACAAGGGGGAAAAAGCCACCTTACTAAATAATTGC
This sequence comes from Graphiurus murinus, assembly GCA_004027655.1. Lineage (NCBI taxonomy): Eukaryota > Metazoa > Chordata > Mammalia > Rodentia > Gliridae > Graphiurus > Graphiurus murinus. Next base: position 27,659 of record PVLC010003826.1, on the reverse strand, counting down.
TAATTACAGAGAGGATTGCATTTCCCCTATGCTATATTCTCCTTGAAATATTGTCTTTAAAGCAGCTTTGTTCATGCCTGCATTATGACTTATCCAAATCCATTGACAATCTGCTGGTTGGCTGTGAATGCCTGGAAAAAGAATGGTACAATCATGACAAGTAGCACATTATGAATCTTGAGCCACTAATTGCAAAACCCCTCACAATTAAGCATCCAAGCAAATTAGGCAGGGAATCGTTAACAACATGTAAGGTCAAGGATAACTCAATTAAAATGAAAACCATTTTCTCGGGCGGAATGTTTCTGTGCATTTGTGGTCACTAAATCTGCTTTTTGCTTCCCCCATTTACAAACCCTGGATAACCGTATGTGCTCTCTCTCCAGTCCATGGTGCTTCTGCTCCATAGCCAGCGGCAGTACATCTTCGAATACGATATGTGGGACCGTCTGTCTGCCATCACCATGCCCAGCGTGGCTCGCCACACCATGCAGACCATCCGGTCCATCGGCTACTACCGAAACATATACAACCCCCCGGAAAGCAACGCCTCCATCATCACGGACTACAACGAGGAAGGCCTGCTTCTGCAAACGGCTTTTCTGGGGACAAGTCGGAGGGTCTTATTCAAGTACAGAAGGCAGACCAGGCTCTCGGAAATTTTATATGATAGCACAAGAGTTAGCTTTACCTATGATGAAACAGCTGGAGTCCTGAAAACAGTAAACCTCCAGAGTGATGGTTTTATTTGCACCATTAGATACAGGCAAATTGGCCCCCTGATTGACAGGCAGATTTTCCGCTTCAGTGAAGACGGGATGGTGAATGCGAGGTTTGACTACAGCTATGACAACAGCTTTCGAGTGACCAGCATGCAGGGTGTCATCAATGAGACACCACTGCCCATTGATCTCTACCAGTTTGATGACATCTCTGGAAAAGTCGAGCAGTTTGGGAAGTTTGGAGTTATATATTATGACATTAACCAGATCATTTCCACTGCCGTGATGACTTACACAAAGCACTTCGACGCTCATGGCCGCATCAAGGAAATCCAGTATGAGATCTTCAGGTCGCTCATGTACTGGATTACAATTCAGTATGATAACATGGGTCGCGTGACCAAGAGAGAGATTAAAATAGGGCCCTTTGCCAACACTACCAAATATGCTTATGAATACGACGTTGATGGGCAGCTCCAAACAGTTTACCTAAATGAAAAGATCATGTGGCGTTACAACTACGACCTGAACGGGAACCTCCATTTACTGAATCCCAGCAACAGTGCACGGCTGACGCCTCTGCGCTACGACCTGCGAGACAGGATCACTCGACTGGGTGACGTTCAGTACCGGTTGGACGAAGATGGCTTCCTGCGCCAGAGAGGCACGGAAATCTTTGAGTATAGCTCCAAGGGGCTTCTAACTCGAGTTTACAGTAAAGGCAGTGGCTGGACAGTTATCTACCGATATGATGGCCTCGGGAGGCGTGTGTCTAGCAAAACCAGTCTAGGGCAGCACCTGCAGTTTTTTTACGCTGACCTCACTTACCCCACCAGGATTACTCATGTCTACAACCATTCGAGCTCAGAAATTACTTCCCTCTACTATGATCTCCAAGGACATCTTTTTGCCATGGAAATCAGCAGTGGGGATGAATTCTACATTGCGTCAGATAACACAGGGACGCCACTAGCCGTTTTCAGTAGCAACGGGCTTATGCTAAAACAGATCCAGTACACTGCATACGGTGAGATCTATTTTGACTCCAATATTGACTTTCAACTGGTAATTGGGTTTCACGGAGGCTTGTATGACCCACTCACCAAATTAATCCACTTTGGAGAAAGAGATTATGACATTTTGGCAGGACGATGGACAACACCTGACATTGAAATCTGGAAAAGAATTGGGAAGGACCCAGCCCCTTTTAACCTGTATATGTTTAGGAATAACAACCCTGCAAGCAAAATCCATGATGTGAAAGACTACATCACAGGTAAGCATATGTTTTATTTTTCCTTTCCAAGTGCTGAATTTCTATAACCATTAGATTAATATACAAAGTAACTGGAATTGACCTTCTAAATGAATTTATGTCTCTATGGATCCAGAAAGAAGCCACAAAGGTAAAATGAAGCATAGTTACTTCTAGTTCTCCCTGTCAATGCCCAAGGCCACAAGTCTTTTAAATGACGTGGAACCTAATCATTTACAGAAAGAGAGAGACATGAGGGAGCAGAAAACATGACAAACTCAGAGAACCAAAATTAGAGTTTCAATTTCAACTTGTCTCCTGCCAGTTGTGTGGCTTTATAGGCAAGATAGGTTTTTTAAGTCTCAATTGTTGTATTAGTCCACTTGCCATTACTGGAACAAAAGGCTTGAGGTAATCAGTTACAAAGAGAAAAGGCTTATTTTGGCTCACAGAGTTGGAGCTTCCACTCCATGCTCAATTGGCCCCATTGCTTTGAGCCTTTGGCAAGAGCACATGTCAGAGCAAAACCTCTCACCTCACCATCCAGGAAGCACAAAAGATGAGACCGGGTTCTGTAGTACCCTTCACAGGCAGACCCCCAATGGCCTAAGGACCTCCCACACATCTCTCAAAGGCACCACCACTCCAAGGAGCAACACCCTGGGGCCCAAGCCTTTAATACATGGACATTTGGGGGGCATTCAACAGCTAAACTGTGGCAGATGCCTTAACTATAAAATAGGAACGTAGTACCTACCTACTTGGGAGGTGTTTAATCCCCTATTCGTTGCCATTCTGTCAGGATTTCTCCCATCAGCTGCTCAGCCAATGGACCCTGTTTCTCTCCTCACTTCTGTCTTCATTGCCATTTAGTGTGATTCTTGCATGGTGACACTACTAAATGGCACATTCATTTTTCTGCTGATATGTGGTAATTTTCAACCTACAGATTTAAGATCTTTTCAAGTTTAGTACATGTTACTTTCAGTTTTGCAAGAGTTAAAACGTGATCCCACTTCTGCCACCATCAAACAATCAGATCTAACACAGAGACTAGGTCCTTAGCAAGCACCACTCTAGTTCCCTTTCGTGAGCTGAGTTCTCCACTCTGCCTTTGCTCCAAAAATTCTGAATGATCCTGCTTCCAATCTTCCATAATTAACCTTTCTACCACATTTATGTTTCCTGAAGGAAGATTCTTTCCTGGTTTTTTGTTTGTTTATTTTTGTCGTCGTTTTTCCCTTTGGTTTGGGGGTTTTCTGTTTTCTTTTGGTTTCTGATAGACAACCCTTTGGGCTACCTCTTTTCTAGCTCTATATTTGAGGCATACTGAGATGTCTATTCTCTAGTTCTCAGGACAGCTTTCAAAATGCTACCCCTTGTTCATTTTACATCCTCTTCCTGCCTTTCCAGACTGCCTGAAGCTTTTCTTATCTTTTCCATGTGAACCAGCTGGAAGTCCCTTCTTTCAGCATCCTGATTCTGCAACCCCCTTCCGGCCTTCTCATTCAGGATGTTTCAGTACATATCTGTATTCAAATCCCATTATTGTGGCAGTGCTTTCAACACATAAAATCCTTTGATTTACACTTAGGCAGACATTGTTCAGAGGAAGAGAATCTTTGCCCTTGATACTCCCACATTTGGGAGAAAGAACTTTCTCCAAGAAATAAGACTACCTGTAATCTTATATGTACTCTCTCTCAAAAAAAAGCATCCCTTCCTATCCTATATGAACAATGTAAGGATTTATTTCTCCCCACCACCATTACCACCACCCCTTATGAAGAAGAGGATACACTGGCTCTACAGCCATATGGACAAAGGACTGGCCAGCCTGGTGATGAGGTGAGAGTTGGTACCCTAGAGAAGGAAATGGGAAGCCAGTGGTTCTCCATCATTCTGACAAGCAGTTTACCACTGGCTATTTAAAGGGTGTTGACACAGGCTGTCTGAAAGGCTGGAAAGCCCACAGCTCCCGAATTCATCCTCTCCTAGCAACGTGGACTGCAGGGAATGCCATAGCAGCATTTTCTGAAAAACATCAAAAGAGATGGAACAGCATAAAATATATTAGGTGAAATGCAATTTCGAATTTTCCAGCAATGTGCTTAATATATAAAATAATCTACACCCAACTGTACTCATAAAGCTGCAAGCCTGCTGAGTAGTTCTGTAACATTATAACCTCCAGAATAGAATAAAAGCCTTATTCCGAGCTTAATGGCTTTTGGAGTCACATGGCAATATTTTAAAATACCATTTTAAAGGTTTCCAGGTTCTCTCCCCAAAAAGTTTGTCTCCACCTGTGCACAGCCAGGCTTTGAAGTCATAACTGATGGCAATCAGAACTTCTGTGCCCTTGGCCAAGGCTGCCAGCTTTTAGCATTCATCTTTGATTAAGAATCAACCGTTTATTTTAATACTCTCAATTGAAGGCTTTTATTAATAGAAAATGGGTTGTGGAAGTCCGCATATCCTTGGGCAAAAGCTAATAACACACAACTTCTATTTAAGACCAGCCTTTACTAACTACAAGACAAATTTCATTTGTTTTCTACAACTATGTCTTTTTCCTGCTGCTGTGCATTGTCATTACCCTTTTATCGTTATTACTGGCACAAGATGCAACTTCCCACTTGTGACAGTTCACCCAGTCTAAGTGGGTATCTATTACTCTGCATTTTTCTGTAGCATTTGCCATAGGTCTGCTGCTGAAGTTATTTTCTGCACGTCTAAAAATAGAGATTTGGTTTGAAGTGGTAGGAGGGAGGCAAACACGTGCTTGTTTTCAGATTATTATTTGCAAAACTGGGGTTTTCTTAAGGTAAGAGTTTCAATGTATGAAAGCGCAAAATAAACACTCACACCTTTCATTTTGAACGTTCTCCTAGATGTTAACAGCTGGCTGGTGACATTTGGCTTCCATCTGCACAATGCTATTCCTGGATTCCCTGTTCCCAAATTTGATTTAACAGAACCTTCCTATGAACTCGTGAAGAGTCAGCAGTGGGATGATGTGCCGGTAAGAAACAAAAAGCAAAACTATGAAAAGGTGATAAATGGCTGCTGTCTTATTTACCTCTATTTAATCAAATAACCCTTGTAAAAACTGTGCCAAAGACAGTTCCTCATTATTTTTTACCTTTTGTGGGGAAAGAAAATTGACACTTCCTTGTGTTTCAGTTCAGCAAACTGGGGGGCCTGTTAAACAGGCTCAACTCTGTTTTTAGTGATGCTAATAAAAACAGAAAGACATTATCAAAAGGTAATAAAATGCAAAAGCTCAATTTTGAGATCTGGGTTTCTATAGAGAACCCCAGGAAAGCACATTTATGACACTTGGGGCCTGAATGCAAAGACACAATAAATAGGAGGACAGGGAATTCATATTACAAATTAGCAGCCCACAAACAATGCCACAGAATTCAACCTCTTTAAAATATTAGCAGTGTTATGTGGGAGTAAAAAAATAAAACCAAAATCTCCTCTGGTAAGGTTCTACCTACAACCAGGTATCTGTGAAATTTTCCTGATAATAACAGATCAAGAGGTCTGTAACTGCTCTGAGAAATAACCTAAGAAACAGAATGGAAAATTGCAAAGTCAATGCTGCCATGTCAGACAGTCGCGCTTTAAAATTCCCATCGTTCAGAGATCAGAAAGGAATGAACAACAAAACACCAGCATTTCTAGCTTGAAGCAAGAATAATTAGCGATCAAGAAATTGGGTTACCTATAATGATAAGAAGAGAGTGCAAAGTTTCTTAAGAGATTAATCTCCCCCTTGAGCAATTTCCTATCATTTCAACAAATACAAAGAAAAAAGGCAATCATGATTAATGCACACAAACACACATGGTATACACAGTGTAAACATACCTATTTTCTGGTACGTTTCATACTTAACATAAAAGCAATTTTTCAGATGTCATGTTTTTTTCCAGTGCTGGGGCATGAATCCAGGGCCTCAAGCATGCTGGTTAGGCAAGTGCTCTACACTCATATACATCCCCGGCCCTTACATGTCACCTTTACATTTTAAAAAAGCAAAAACCATCAAATATCTCAGATGTGGGAGCCATGCTACCATTGCTAATTGCAAATATACCCACTGTGATAAAGTGCCACGAAGACATACTGAAGTTTCCTAATGCATTTGAACATGCACGTCCTAAGTGTGTATGATTTCCCAACATGTCTGAAAACACTTAAGCCTAACTGTACAAGTGGACTTGCCAGCATTTTTCCTGGGCAGCCTTTTAATATGGTTCAGGTTTTCTATCAAGAGAAATGCTCAGTAAGGACAGCTTAGGGAATCCCAGGCAGAGACATTGAGGCTGCCCCAAGTGCAGAAAACAAATGTTTCTTTCTGTGCTGCAAATGAAACAGATGTTTCCATTTGGGAAACACTAGCCAGACAAACATCTGGTAGTGTAAGAAATGGCTGGTAAAGATGCCCCCAATTTTAAAACATTTGCCAGCGGAAATGGTACACTGTCCCTAAGTCTGCCAAAAATAATTGTTTTCCTAAAGTAATCAATACTTATCTTCAGCTGCCCCGCTGTCCACTCTTCCCTGGTACATTTCAGTTCTGCAATTCCACTGGTGATTTATAGCTAAAACCTATGTTCACCAGGAAAGGGGGCAGACTTGACTTAAATTAGAACAGCATTTCAAAGCATATAAAACGCGGCTCCATGATTTGCCCCCAAGCATCCCTAGCCTTCCCAGTCCTTCTCTGAGCTTTCTTTCTGAGCCTCTCATATCTCCATGCGATGGATGGAGGTTCTTGATAAACTGGGTTCCCCATGTGGGGTGCATGTGTGGAAAGAGGATCTAGTAATTCTAAGAGAAAAGCAAGAAATTCTGTTCATATTATAAATAAGCTTTCAGTAATTCTTGATGGAGTTTCCTCCTTTTTCCCCTCCTTTTTTAAGATTTTTTTATTTGGTTATCCATTTATTTATTTTGGTGCTTGGAATTGAAACCAGGGGCATTTTACCCCTGAGTTACACCCTCTTAGACCCCCACCTTTTTTTTTAATGATGCTAGGGATTCTACCATTGAGGTACATCCCCAGCTTTATTTATTTATTTATTTATTTATTTATTTATTTATTTATTTATTTATTTATTTATTTAAACAGGGTCTCTATTAGTTGCTGAGGGTCTCACTAAATTGCTGAGGCTGGCCTTGAACCTGCAATACTCCCTTTCAGCGTCTCAAGTACTGGGATTCGGGCATGGGTCACCACACCTGGCTTGGAGCTTCCTCTTTTAACATTTTGAAAGACCATTTGGATCACCTGCAGGGGAGGTGGTCTTGAATGCATTCCCACTCCCTGGGTTTTGTGAGCCTGAGGTGTTAGCCGAGACTGGCGCTGTCCACCCAGGCAGGCCCCTTTCTTGGTCAGAAGTGGGAAGGCCGCTAGGAAGACTGGCTCCCCGGCGACCAGATGGTACAGATATCCATTCAACCGAGCCCCTGTTGTGTCTTGCTTTTTCAGCCCATTTTTGGAGTTCAGCAGCAAGTGGCACGGCAAGCCAAGGCCTTCCTGTCCCTGGGGAAGATGGCCGAGGTGCAGGTGAGCCGGCGAAAGGGCGGCGGCGAGCAGTCCTGGCTGTGGTTCGCCACCGTCAAGTCGCTGATCGGCAAAGGGGTCATGCTGGCCGTCAGCCAGGGCCGCGTGCAGACCAACGTGCTCAACATCGCCAACGAGGACTGCATCAAGGTGGCGGCCGTGCTCAACAACGCCTTCTACCTGGAGAACCTGCACTTCACCATCGAGGGCAAGGACACGCACTACTTCATCAAGACCACCACGCCCGAGAGCGACCTGGGCACGCTGCGGCTGACGAGCGGCCGCAAGGCGCTGGAGAACGGCATCAACGTGACCGTGTCGCAATCCACCACGGTGGTCAACGGCAGGACTCGCAGGTTCGCCGACGTGGAGATGCAGTTCGGCGCGCTGGCGCTGCACGTGCGCTACGGCATGACGCTGGACGAGGAGAAGGCGCGCATCCTGGAGCAGGCGCGGCAGCGCGCGCTCGCCCGGGCCTGGGCGCGCGAGCAGCAGCGCGTGCGCGACGGCGAGGAGGGCGCGCGCCTCTGGACGGAGGGCGAGAAGCGGCAGCTGCTGAGCGCCGGCAAGGTGCAGGGCTACGACGGGTACTACGTACTCTCGGTGGAGCAGTACCCCGAGCTGGCCGACAGCGCCAACAACATCCAGTTCCTCCGACAAAGCGAGATCGGCAAGAGGTAACCCCCGGGCGCCCGGGCTGCGGCTGCGGAGGGACGGCCGCGCCATCCTCCTCCGCCCAGAAGACCAAACTGCTTTGCTGCATTTCTCTTGAGCCTAAACCACACCCCTTTGCTCAGATTTTTCTGTAGCACAATCCGAATTGGACTCTCCGACGCAGAAGAGCCTTCCAGGAGAATGGTACTGCTATTACAGTGTACAACACACACACACACACATACACACACACACACACACACACAATACAAAAACAAAGACAACTTTTTTCTGAATGACCTTAAAGGTGATCGGCTTTAAAGAATATGTTTACATATGCATATCGCTGCACTCAGTTGGACTGGAAATATTAAAATAAAAAAATCATAAAGGAAACAAAAAGGCCTAACATTTTGCTCTGGGCCATCTATTCCTTTGAGACACTGTATTTAATGAAGGTAAAAAAAAAAATGCATACAGTGTTTCCAAATATTACCGAAATGTCAACCTTTGCTTACAAGAAGTAGTCTCTCTGCATAGGATGTGATATATATCTCTGTTCATTTTAAAATGTGGGGCAAAATTACTGTTTATAGACAACCCAACCGCTACCCCCCCCCCCCCGTGCCACTTTGTAAAAGGACATTGGCACAAGTGACTTCTGCTCCAGCGGGGATTTATTAATGGATTTTACAATGCTAACGTGGTTTGCCTTGGGGAAAAAAAAACTGGCAAATAGAATCCTTGTCACTGATAAGCAAAGGAAACCCTGATTTTTTTGTAAATTATGTGAGACAAGTTGTTTATGGATTTTTATATGAATTACAATTTACTGTACATCAAATATTAGTCTCAGAGGAGTTAATTTATGTAAAGTGTTTAAAAAGTTTATACTTAAAAATAAAATGATAAAAACATGTGAACTGTGTGATTTTTTTAAAAAGGATTGCACCTTTTGTTATCTGTTATAGCTGTACAGTATAAATTATTATATTGTAGAGATATAACAACTTATGCCTATAATGTCCAGAAGTGTTAATATTTTTGTAATAGGTTGAAAAAAAAATGTGCAACTTTCTATCACTAGACGGATAGGACAGTGCAATCCAAGTGGGTGGCTAATCAGAGAACTGCTCCTTTCTCTTCTCTTTTTCATCAGGCCGGTGTCCTCAGCCATCATCAACTAAGACGCACAGTAGAAAACTAAGGCTGGTGGAATGTAAGGGAAGATAGGAAAACACAGAAACAAAACTCGGGGAGGAGGGCTTCTCTGGTCCTCCCTCAGCCCTAAAAGTCAATGGGGAGGGGGGGAGTTGGTATAATTAACCACAGGGTTTTTATTGTTATGTTACTGTTCCTTGATGCTCCATTTCATGATGGAGGAGAGAGACCACATCAGATGATCCAGAAACATTTGTGGGGAGGAAGGGATCTGATGTCGTCATGACCATACATGTGTCCTAAGATCTAGGAACCCAAGCAGTGGGGAGCGAGCCAGAGGGAGGAGGTCAGGGTCACTCTGCTGGTCTTGGATTTGGACCCTCAGGTCAGAAAGAGGAACCAAGATAAGGAGGCAGAAGCTCCTAGAAGCCCACATGACCCAGCCATCCCGGGGGGGCTGGTTTGAATGGCAGCCTCTGCTGTCTGGGGGAAGTGGGGGTGGTTAGATGCAGCAGGATGGGAACTGATGGCCGCGTCCCCTGCACATGAGCTTACGGGCGCTGCACAGCCGCCATCTGCACTAATGTGCCGGCTCAACCTCTCTGACAAATCTCTTTTGTGAGCACTAAATTCAGCCACAAAAATATTTTTAGAAAATATTTCTCAGTTCATTGAGCTATAGTACACACTGTTTTCCTCTATGTATAATGGTGATAAAATATAGCAAGTGAACATGTCGTAAATATAAAGGTTCAAGTGATGTATTGAAAATAATTTTCTAACTGCTTTGTATGTATCACATACTCTAAATTGCACAGTAGGCGTGTTTATTAAACAGATTGGCTGGGAAAGTTTCAAAATAGCCACTGAATTTACAGTATCAGTGCTATTACTGTCTTTGTGTATTTGGTAGAGCATACCGAAGTAATTAATCTTCTAATGAATGCTGATATTTTATTAGAATGAAAGCACAGATTAGTGTTAATATTTTTTATCCTGGAAATCCTTTGGCAAGTATTATGAAGCCCAAATTTAGAAAACTACGAGATTTCAAACCACATAAACATGGCTCTGTTTTACATTTTATTTTTTAACTGTTAACTTAGGTATTTGCAGTTCTGTTCGATGGAACGTCCGCAGGACTGTACTTAGCATGCTGTAAGTACTTTTGGGTGAAATAGGCTCTGAGTCTAAATTCTCAGAAATGTCTCTGATGTATTGACCATGAAAAGCTTGTACCACATGACAGAAGTGAAATCTTAGTCTTAACCTCTTCTCGACATGGACTGGTCTTTACACTGGCACCGATAAATGACAGATTTGGAGAATCTCCTGGTGCTTATTTTAGATGAAGTCAAATCAACCCAATTAGTGTCTTGTTAGTAGGTATAATGAGCCTATTTCTTTCTAAAAAGGCTTGTGATCTGGACATGCTTTTACAAGAAATAGTGACCTTGGGGAATATGTAAACAAAAGATCTTTTTCTAACAGTTGGGGGGGAGGGGGACTGTATAATGAAAAGAATTAGCTTACAAAAAAGAAATTGATATTCAAAGTATTTTAGGCAAAGCCAGTCAAAATGCTTTCATGATATTTTGAGATGTAAATTTTGTCTGATTTGTATTGTTCTTTTCATTTGCCTTCTTAACTTTATATGTGACCTGAATTTTCCATAACTTGATGACTATAGATTGCATCTAGGCATTCCAATAAAAGCCAACCCAATGTGTGTGCGTTTATATATTTTTTCAAATCTTGGACTAGTCAGTATTGCTTTTCTGTTTAACCTGAAGGATGCAAAAAGATACAGTTCTTGGGGTATTGATTCATCTGCAACCCAATTGGTCATATCTTTTATTTTTTATATTTTGTTTGTCCACTCGCCAGAACACTGGCTCAGGAGAGTGTGCTTCACAGAGGATTCTCCCATGGCCTACTTTAAAAAAAACATTAAATACACCCCCACAAAGCCAAACACTCTAACTATAAGGAAGAAGTTAAAAAAAAAAAAAAGTCGCCCATTACTACCGGAGAGCAGGCCTCATTCCTGTGATCCTGGCAATAAGTGTGCTTAATTAAAACACTTGATTAGAATAATCAGTTTGGGCCTGATGGGCTTGCAGCCTCCTGGAGATGTCTAAATCTACATACAGACCAGCTGATTAGGGCATGCTTCGTTCAGCAATTCCAGGCTAGCAGGCCAGGGCTTTGATTTTAGTCTGAAAAGGCAGGCTTCACCACACTTGCTTTGGAGTGACAACCTCAACTTGAGAACATGTGGCTCCAGCGGGAATCAGGTCATTCCTCTTGGCAAACTGGTCTAGTTTCTTCTCCTGGAATTAAACATGCTTAAAATGGGAAATCCAGAAAAACACAGGTGAATTACTATGGTCTCTCCACACTGTTTTCCTGAAATGTAATGTCTGAACAAAGGCAAAGAAACCAGTGTAGGTAAACATTGTATCTTTGAAAATCAGTATGTGGGTATGGAATAGCCTGCTGCCACGTCCTATGAAATTTTTTTGTCTATTTAATGCATCATACATTTCCTAATAGTTCCACAAGGCTCTAGCCATTTAACGTGAGCATTAGTACATCTGAATAGAAGGATCTCACTGAAATCAAGCACTTTATTTTTGCAGTACTGAGGATTGAACTCAGGACCTCATGCATGCTAGCCAAGCACTCTACTCCTAGCTATATCCCTGGGCCTTTTTTAAATTTTAATTTGAGACAGGGTCTCACTAAACTCCCCAGCCTGGCCTTGCACTTGGCGATCTTCCTGCCTTGGCCTCCTCAGTAGCTGCAATTACAGGTGTGGGCCACTGCACCTGGCTCCTCAAGCACTTTAAAAGATGAGGAGAGAATTCTACTTTTATTGAACTCCATGCCCACTGATCTCCCTGCTCACCATCTTTTCTTTCTCCTTTTGTCCCACCTGTTCCCAAATGCAGCTCTTTCTTTTCCCTACTGAACATCCAAACAGCTGTCCAAAGTGCTTTGGGAATGGAAGAATACCAAAGAGGAAGCCGGAGGGCACTTCGTGTCCACCACCCACAACAGGTGGGATGGGATGGCATTTGAGCTCCAGCAGAGTGCGGCAAATGCAACCCTAGGAAGCCCTTACGGGCAACACGGCAAGATCTTACCCCTTCCACAGATACCCAGGTTCTATCCCACTTTCCTGCAGAGAAGCCATCTGAAGCCAGCACTCCAAACCACAATAGGCATCATATGCTAGACGGTAAAGGTAGAAAGGACCTAGAGAAATTTTAACCACCCAAGTTCACATAAGTGGCGTGGGCCAATGTGAGTAGAGATGTGCTGCTAGCTAGTACTGTACACTACCTGACATGGTCTCCCAGCAATGCTACCCAGGAAGGTTTAAACATGGCTTACCATACCTCTATGCATGGTGGCACCCAATCTTTCTAAAGCTGCCACATCTTACAGTCAGGATATGCATTGTTCTTTATATAAAGATATCTCCGGCCCACTAACAAGGCATGAGCTTTAAGCACCTCTCTTCCTGCCAATATTCCTAACACCTCAGCCCACCTTGTAGAGAAGCAAGTTGACCACACAACGTTATACTTGTTCATCATTTACACACACACACATACACACACAAACACACACACACACACAAGACCCTTGGGCTATTTACTTAGATTCTCCATAATCTATCCATGTGGCTTTGGTCATCCTTATAAGCCCACAAAAAATAAAAATCAGTTACTTATAGGCTTTCATTACCCATCTTAAACCACCACATTAAGCTCAAGTACCAAAGAGGTACTGATAAGCCATTGGCATTTTCTACCTTCTAATTTAAGCCACGTAATGAATATTCCCTCTTGCCAATGTTCTCATTTGCTATTCACTACCTCTTCAAGCAATGGTCTCATGATGTCAGTTAATTACTAATAACTTTTAGGTAAATTGAGTAAACCTTTTCATTTATGAACTGCCTGGAAATTCTGTCATGCAGGAATATAGGATTCCTAGAGCCTTGTGTATAGAGAATTTACTACAAACTGATTCTAAGCCTAGAGTAACATCATTATTCAGTTTAGAGTTAATGGGTTCCACAAAGCAAATTTAATAAATCCTTCTGGGATCTAAGCTGAGGAAAATTAAAATTAGAAGCATAAATTGTGACTTCTAGGGCAAGAGAGTGGCTCACTTATAGTCTTCCTGCTTATAGGGTGAGTTGTGAGCTGGGCTTTAGCAGGCCCTAGCTATGGGCATTTGGCCTGAGTTCGGAAGGAAGATCACATTCTTTTACACGTGCGCAGAGATTTCCTGAATTCCATCTGCAAAGGCTATTTCTATCCGACATAACTCACTGCATAGAACTGACAGCATTTACAAGTGGTCCACTGGGTGAAAAGGAATTCTTTAAAATTTTCACAAGTTAACTTTATCAATGTGAGGGGAGCATAAATGCCCAAGGAGTTAAAATGACAAGTTCTTTGACATAACTGAAAGGCTGAAAATGGGATTGCTCAGAGGAGATCTGTGAGGAAGCACACCAACCGCTCCCCTCTACCTGGTGTTGTTCTCACACAGTGATAATTGAAGAAACCGCCCTCTCCCAGATTTCCTCCCAGACCAACACTAGGGAGATTCTAGTCTCCCTGGTCTAGAGAATAGTCTTCACAAATTTTCCCCAGGACCACTTCTGTCTCTCTACCCGTGATCCCCCTGCTTCTCTTTCTCTTCTTTCTCTTTCTTTTTCTTCCTTTCCTTCTCTCTCTCTCTCTCTCTCTCTCTCTCTCTCTCTCTCTCTCTCTCTCTCTCTCTCTCCTTCCCTCTGTCCTTCTTTCTTCATTTCCTTCTCTCTTCTCTCTGTCCTCCTTTCTTTCTTTCCTCTCTTTCTTTCTTTCCTTCTCTCTCTCCTTTCTCTCTCTTCCTTTCTTTCCTTCTCTCTCTCCTTTCTCTCCTCTCTCTCTTCCTTCCTCTCTTTCTCTTTCTCTCTTCTCTCTCCTCTATCTCCTCTCCTCTTCCTCCCTCTACTCCTCTCTTTCTGAATTTACCCTTGCAGAAGCTATCTAGATTGCAATTGATCAGAATATGTCTAATCATGTATCTTTCTAAGACTTAGAAGATGCTCCCTTAGTAGATGAGATGGATTCTAATTACATAGGATATCATAGGGAACTAGAGTTTCCCATTTCCAAGTTACTGACCAAAAAAAAAAAAAAAAGTGTAAACAGGTAGATTTAAAAATCTCCTTACTTCAGTTATGCCATTATTTCCAAGATCTGGCCTGGGGTTTATGCTTCAGTCTCAAGCATTGACAAGTGACAATGCAGAGCATAAAGAAGACAGAGATAACCAAGGGAGAGCAATGACACCCCCCCCCCCCAAGCTGGCTCAGCAGACAGAAACAGCCTGTGGGAAGATCCAAAGGGAAGGGACCATCTTTCCATTAATCCGCCCATCACTCCCTCTTGCCTTCCCCTGTAATTCCGGGGACTCTGGCTTGTGCAGAATGAAAGGTAGTCCCAGCATCGGGTGGCACAGGAGGCAGGAGGCTGGAGCAGGGAGGCTGGTCCCCAGATGGGTCCTTGGACCTGCCTCCAGGGTAAGTCGCAGCTAATGCCCATTCAGGAAGGGCTCCAGCGCCCCCTAGCGACGCGTGCCTTTGGCGAGGAACGCAGTTCCACTCCACGCCAACGCAGCAGCATAGGGACCAGAAATCCGAAAGAAGCCCGCGCCTCCGGCCGCCCTTTACCCCTCAGCGCGGCTAGGCCAATCTGAATGATCCCTTATTTCCCCATCTTTGCTGTGCCCACGGAGTTTCACACATAAAGCGATTACTTCTGCTTCATGCACCACCTCACCGAGGCCTGGTCCTTGCAAACATTGCTCCCGGAAGATTTCCTTTCCCGTCAAGCAGAAACTTTGTCAAGCAATGTTCCTCTCCTCTGCAGATCAAAATAAGGCCTTTCCTCCCAGGAACTGTCCGCAGGCTATTTGAGTTTCGCAGCCCCCGAAAACAGTGGTTTCTGAACTACCTTATTGTTTCCCTTTCACTTTTCATGTTAACAGTCCTGTTGCTGGGAAGAATTTCCCAGAAGGACACATCATTTAAATTCAAAGCAGCAATTTTATTTGAGGGAGGGAGCTCTCACAGAAAGTGCTAGAATGACAGCCTGGAAAAAAAAAAAAACAAGCTCCTTCTTGATTCCCAGACACTCCCTGCCCCTCCCCCCCAGCTCATTCTTACTGCCATGGTGACATCCAATCTCCTTTGCCACCAGAAGGAAAAATTGACTCCTCGACCTTTTTCCCCTGGGTCATCACCCAGAGAAGCCAATGAACGTTAATTTTAAATGGCAGCCTGCACTGGTGTCCTACTTTCAGAAACCATCCCTGGCTAGAGCCTATTGGCATTTTGGGGACCCAAGATGGCACAAGAAAGTCAAATTGTCACCTCAGAAAAAGATTGGGTTGGAGGGTATAGCATCATGTGAAAACCAAAATGGCCTACTAACCAGCTGTCAAGATGACCCAGATGTCCTGCCCTTGAGTGGTAGTGCCACCACCCAGGCAGGCTGCGGGCAGTGGGACAGCTCCCTGGAGCCCCAGCTCTACTGTGCGCGATGGGTGCCACACAAACACAGACACACTCACATGCACTGTCATGTGCCTGGTGGCACCCAGGAGGGGATTTTGCACCAGGTCTCAGGCCCCTGGGTTGAGCCGATGCTACAGCCAAGGGTTTATCACTTTCAGCCAAGCTGCTTCCCTCCTCTGGGCGTGGTGGCGCACGCTTGTAATCCCAGTACTTGGGAGGCTGAGACAGGAGGACCCGGGTTCGTGGCCAGCAGCCAGCCTCAGCTACTTAGTGAGGTACTCCGAAACTTAGTGAGACCCTGTTTCAAAATAAAGAATAAAAAAATAGGACTGAGGGTGTAGCTCGGAGATAGAATGCCCCTGAGGTCAATCCCCAGTACCGCAAAAAAAAAAAAAAAAGGTCCTAAAACACAAGTTCTTGCCTGGTAGCCCTCCAGATTCGAAGGCCCCAGGACATCAGTGTGCTCCCGACTTGAGCACCTTAAGCACCCCTCCCTCTCCCCTCCCTCCCAGACCCCACAGCCCCGCCACCACCCCTGAGTGGCCTGGGGTTCTCTGCCAGTTGAGATAGAAGCCAGGCTCTGGACTCTTGTAAGGCACTGACTCCCCAGTCACTTCCTGCTTGTTAAGAGGTGGACGGCAGCCTTGCCTGGCTCTGGTAAATCAAAGGGAAACAGGACTAGCCTGTCTCGCTCGGGCTCTGTCTGCAGCCTCCGCCAATTAGTGTTCTAGTTAATCAAACTTAGCAGTTCCCTGGAGAGGCAGCAGTGCTGGGAGAGGCCCAGAGCAGGGGAGACCGACTTGTTAGTCTCAGCTCTTCCTGACCAAGGGCAGACTACTTGTTATGTCTGTGCCTCAGTTTCCTCCATCTTTACAGCAGCCAAAATCTCTGCCCTGACCCACTCCATAGAGCCTTCCCATGCCCACAAGCTGTGTGTGTGTGTGTGTGTGTGTGTGTGTGTGTGTGTGTGTGTGTGTGCACATGCATGTGGGAAGGGGGCAGAAAATGCTAGAACTAAGAACTCCTGGCAGTTTTAGGGCTATGACCCAGACTTCTATTGACATCTTCTGGGAAAAGTCCCTGTACTGCTGAGACACGGCCTCCCTGTCCCGAGCTGTGAGCTAGAAAGGCGAAGGGGAGTGTGCTCCAGAGACTCCCTCAGCGGAGGGAGGAGGCTGATGAGCAGGGCTCCTGGCACCTCTTTGCTGTGCTCCCCCCTCCCCCCCCTCACCGGTCACTATTTTAGGATGATGTAAATGGTGGATGATTATTGAATCACACATGAGACAATGTAGAATAATGTACATCTTCAGAACACTGCCCACTACCAGCTCCCCCAGGGTTTGACCAGAAAAGGAAACTGACTGGCCGGGGCAGCGGACGAGGGACTGTGCCACCGCACCCTGGAGCCACACCTGACAGAGCACAATTTTGTCCCCTCTTTTTTCTGCCATTTTTTTTTTTCTGGCAGCCTCAAAGGCCAGAAACATAATAGACCTAAAGGACTCACTGCCCCAGGGGGTCTCCCTGCTGTCCTGCTCTGTCCCCTGGGACTCCAGGTCTGCTGAGGGGCAGGGAGGGATTATACCATTCTTATATGATCAGTAACACCCACTCTATGGTGTCATCTAATCTTCTCAGAGTGTCAAAATAAATAAATAAAAGGCAAGCTCCTGCTGCGTCTGCCCAGCTGCTGATTACTGGGGAGAAAATAGTCACAGTGAGTCTTGGCCCCGAGCTCACCGTCCTCGCGCCTCCCCAGGTCGACCTGGGGCACACCAGACCAGGCAGGGCCAGGAGAGTCCCCAAGGACACGTCCCCTCGGGACACTGTTGGCTCCCCACAGAACCGAGCAGAGAGCCCACTGCAGCTGGGCAGCCCCGAGTTGCCCCTCCCGTGTCCTCTTGGCACACGGTCGGCACCACCACAGCCCTCACCAGCGTCTGGATTCAGACTGAGATGTTCCGACAGTCTAGCGCTAACGACAGAGGCTTCTGATCAGCCAGGCCAGGCCCAGCTCCACCAGTGACCAGCCCTGCCGACCGCTCCCTGCCCAGCCCGGTGACCTCAGCCCTCTGGAAGAGTGTCCAGACTTCAGAGGGACCTCAATTCCAGCCAATCTAGGCATGCCTTGTATCTCAGCACCTCTCACACACACACACACATGCACACACACACACACACACACACACACACATGCACACAGACACACACAGACACACACACACAAAAAAAACCTCATCATAACTGTCTCTCACACTCCTACTATACACATACACACACACCCTACATTCACCACCACAGTTTCAATCTCTCTCTCTCTCTCTCTCTCTCTCTCTCTCTCTCTCTCACACACACACACACACACACACACACACACACACACACACACACACACACACAGTCTCATCAGAACAATCTCACACAAATCACAAATGCACATTACACATCTTCACCACCTCAAACACATAGAACACCCTCACCCTCACCACAGCAACACACACACACACACACACACACACACACACACACACACACGGCACAGGCACACACTTTGTGACTACTTGATCCAGAGACAGAGACCGCGCCCTTCTTGCAGCTGTGGTCGGAGAAGAGTCTGTCTCCAGGGAAAACTGTCTTTTTCTCCCTATGGTTAAGGCCAGTGAGGGAAGCAGAGCCCGTGGAGCATCGGGTGGCCCAGGATATCCCTGGCCATGGGTCCTCTGTCAGCCAGTGATCTGCAGAGCTGTGGAAACTGCACAGACCAGGAGGGACTGCCGCTGTCTGGAGGCGCTGGGGGAAGGAGGCTCCTGAGCTCTGCTCCAGCCCCGGCACCTCAACCACAGGAACAAGAAAGCCAGAGGGGACCCACAGAAGCCAGAATCTGAGCATTCTCTCACCAGAGGGTCCATGGTTTGCATGGTTTTCAGCTGTGGGGTTCTTTAGCCAATTAAATCTCACAAGAAGCCGGGCGTGGTGGCGCACGCTTGTAATCCCAGCATTTGAGAGGCTGAGACCGGAGGATCTGGGTTCACGGCTGGTCTCAGCTACCTAGTGAGGCTCTCCACAACTTAGTGAGACCCTGTTTCAAAGTAAAGAATAAAAAATAGGGCTGGAAGTATAGCTTGGAGGTAGAATGCCCCTGAGTTTAATCACCAGCACCACACACAAAAAAAAATTCTCACAGGAAAGCACACCTGGGGGAGCCAGGCAGGTGTCCTGGGAGGGTGAGGCGAGCCAGGCCGGGGGTGGGCAGCAGGGGCCAGGGCAGGAAGAAGGGCAGGGGTGAGAGTCAAGGCACAGGCTCTGGAACCAGACCGCCTAGGCCTCCCACAGCTCTGCCACTTACCAACCGCATAGACTTGGATAAGTTACCTAAGCTCTCTGTGGCTCAGTTTCCCATTTTCATAAATGGGGGTTATGGCCCCATGAGTTCGTTATGAGATTGAGTCCACTTATGTTGATTGCATTGATTGCATGGAACGATGTCCCTGGGAAGCTTGGTGAATGCTTGTCATACGGCTCCTGGGCCACAGTTTGATCGGGGCTGCCCCTAACCAAGCTTCTGAGGACAGGGCTTATTCAAAAGACTCTTGGAAGGACCAGTTCTAAGGATTATTCCTTCAGTCTCAGCCCAAGGGCCAGGACCCCAAGTCTATGTCCAGCTGGCTGCATGTATGGGCCTCCAGCCCAAACGGGGCAGGGCTGCTGGACGCATGTCCTGGGGACCATTCCAGTGATGCTCAGCCAGATGGTGCCGCATGGGCCGCAGTCCAGGACACCTGGCCCCTGAGCTTCCTGTGGGCCTTTGCCCACCTCCATCAGGTTAGTAACTTGCCCAAGATCGTTGGCTGATGCAGGGCACCAGGGCCAAAATTCTACTCTTTGTGGCTCACCTTCACCCAAAGGCCAACCTCCAGGCTTGGTGTCCACAGCCCTGAGAGACTTTAGATGTCACTCCACGCCTTCTCTGGCCACATCAGGTCCAGATGTGCTAGACACATTCTGAAATTAAATTAGTAGGAGTGCTCTCATTTTCCAAGAAATCCAGCCCACTCCTACCTCACAGCATTGCCCTCTGCCTGGTCTCTGGCCCCACCTAGCCCTGGTCCCCCTCTGGCCTGGCACCCGCTTTGTGATGTCGTGGCCAGCCTGGGTCTGGTCTGTCCAGCTCCTTGGCCCCTGCCAGGCCCGCAGACAGTGAGGCCCAGCAATGCTTTCCAGGGTTAGGAAAGCACTGCCCACACCCATGCTCCAGAGCTGCTATAAAAGCCCAAACAGCTTCCATTCTGCAAACATCCAGAATGCCTCTGGAAAATTGGCCCTTGTTTCAAAACTAAACTTTGAATTTTAAAGCAGCCATTTATGGTGTAGAAAGAAATTACCTAAATTATTGAAGAGCTAATTAACAGCTCAAAGCAAAGCCCTGGCAGGTGATGGGTTCCTGTGATGCCCATGGACTGCTGCAGGTGGGGCCTTGGGCTCCCTCTCAGTGTGACAGCATCCCTCCCCTGCCCACCCCCAGAGGCCCACTGTGCTCTTTCCTCCCCACATCCCTCCCCCCATGGCTGGCACCATTACAGAGCAGAGGCTGACTATATTATGTCCACAGAACTTGAATGATTTGGGATCCTTTCTTATTTTTTAAATTGAATAGATAAAAATACTAGAATTTTCTAAAACTCGGCAATGGGGTGCACAGTGCTACCATATAGAGGCTTCTAAGGGCATAAACGACCTCCTTCAAGGGCCAATGGACTCCCTTATTGCCCTAGGGGCTCAGCATCCCTGTATTAGATTGTTTTCTATTGCTATAACAAAATACCTGGGGCTGGATACTTTACAAAGAAAAAAGCTTTATTTAGCTCACAGTTTTGGAGGCTGAAAGCCCAAGATCAAATGGTCCCATGGGCTCAGCCTCTGGTGAGGGCCTCTTGCTACATGATGGGTGGCATCCATATGCAAGAAGGAGAGAGAAGTTACATGATGAGACAGGAGGTAGATGGGGGGTTAGGGACTAGGCTTGGTGTGAGTTTTTTTGTTGTTTTGTTTTGTTTTGCTGTGGTACTGGGTATTGAACCCAGGGCCATTCTACCTCTGAGCTATATATACCCCCAGCCCTTTTTTATTTTTGGTTCCGAAAAAGGCCTTGCCAGGTTGCTGAGAGTCTCACTATGTTGTTGAGGCTGTCCTTGAACCTGCGATCCTCCTGTCTCAGCCTCCCAAATACTGGGATTACAGGTGTGTGCCACCATGCCTGGCTGCCTGTTGTTTTTTATAACAACTAGCTCTCTTGGGAACTAATGGGGGGTCTCATGAGAACTATATTAATCCCGTCCAAGAGCAGCACCCCCAAGACTTAACTACCCTCCATGAGGCCCCACCTTTTAGAGATCCTGCAACACTGGGACCAAGCTTCCAGCACCTGATGCTTTGGGGGACATACTCAAACCACACCCACACCATAGCAAGCCCTAATCTCATTCTCTCCTTCCTGTGCAGGAGGGAGCCGGAGAAAGGGGCTGCCTCTCCTCTGGTGAAGTGCTAGGGTGACACCCGCAGCCCCACAGTGCCATCTCCCCCTCTCCATCCAGGGCGCCTCAGCCTCAGGGCTGGGAAGCCAGGGGACCCGCAGAGCGCACGAGTCAGAGCATCCTTCGACACTCGGCATGGATTTTAATTGTGGGTCTTTTTTGCTAATCAAACCCATCTACTCCCTTGGGCCTGGGCAGATGCACTGGGGGCAGCGCAGAGGCCAGGCTCTCAGCGATGTCCCCATCCGGTCAAGGACTGAGGACACAAGAGTGCCACCAACAGGCCAGCGAGACAAATCCAATGACTTACTCTGTGTGTGGCCTTTGATTTATTCTTCATCCTGGGCTTAGAACCCTTGGAAGAAGAAAAAAATGGACCCTTGCTTTCCTGAAAATAAAGGTCAGCCACCAAGCCTGCCAGCACTGTGGGGCCAGCCTCCTAGGGACTCCCGCCTCCACTCCCTGCAGAGCCAAACTCTCCACAAAGGGGTGTGCCCACATCTCTCCACCATTGGTCACTCTGCTCCTAAACGACTTAACCCTGCTTGGTGGCCTGGTGTCCTAGCCCACCGCCTCCTGTGGGCCCTGCTCCTTCCTGCCTCCTCTGGAGGGCTGGCCCCCATCAGCTCCTCCTCCTCTTGAACCTCCTTGTCTCTGGCCTCCAGGCCCTTCCTTCGCCCTGTCTCCCTCCTCTCCAGTCTGCTGCGGGCTTCTTTGGGACCTGGCCCTGGCCTCCCCTCCACTTGTGGCCTCTGTCCTTGGGAAGGTGACACTGGCAAAGTCCTGGTCCCTTTCCACCTATCTCCACACACTGCCTAGCAGTAGGGGTGGTTTGGAGCTCTGTTGAGATCAGGGTGGGCAGCATCAGCCTCTGCAGAAGCAGGAAGGGAGAGGGTGAGCTTCCATGCTGCCTGCCCCCCATGGTTCCAGCTCTACCTCCTCCCTGCCGCGGGCTGTGACTGTGTTCTAGAATCCATGTGCCTGGTTCCTCATTGTATATGTGGATAGGAACGCAGCCCAGGAACAGTCCTAGTGCTTACTGCATGCAGACAGTACTCTAAGTGCTTTGCATCTCCAAGTCGATCTTGTCCTCACAAAAATCTCTACCTAATAGACATGTTATTCCCCCTCCTGGAGCTGTGGAGGCAGAGAGGTAAAATAATGTGTCTAGGGTCACACCACTCATGTGTATTAAAGCTAGAATGTGAACGCAAGCAGCCCTGACTCCAACTCTAAACTCCCTCCTGGATTTGATATGAAGATTAAATAAGGCTCAATACCAAATACCTAAAGCCTTCTCTTGCTGGCCTTGTTTTGTAATAATAAAGTCCTCGCGAAACCCGACCAAATTTCAAGATTCAGCTCAAATATGATGACCTACGCTTGCTCTTTAGACCCCACTGGGCTCTGTGCTATTTCTCCAGTAGCTATGACTTATTGAGGGCCTACTATGTGTTGTGAACCAGGTTGGGTAATTTAGACAACACATCTCTACTCTGACGAAAAGCCCTGAGCAGTATTATATTATCTCCCCACTTTACAGTGAGGAAACCAAAGGTAAGAAGTTCTGTGGGGAGCTGGGCCTGCATTCAGTCAGGTAGACGTGTCTCCAGAGGCATCCCCTCCAACGGCCCCCACCTGCACAGCAATGGCCCTACCTACTGGTTTTCATGTCCCAGGCGCTAAACCCTCTAGGGTCACTCGTGTTCCTATCTCCAGCCTCCATGGAGGTGACAAACAGTGATGTGTGTTAGGTGACTACGTGAATGAACAACGAATGAATGAACCAACCAATGCACCCTTCTGTCCACGAGCACCCAAAGCCCTCCTCCCCAGAAACCGCCCCACTGGCCCAAGAACTAGAGCACCAACCGCTATGGAGCTAAGGAACTGTAGAACTGCTCTTTTAAAAAAATTATTAATTTTTATTGGAACATTATAATTAGACGTAATAGCAGGATACATCGTGGCATATTCATACTGTGACATATTCACACGTGCTCAGAGTATAATGTGATCTGTTTCATTCCACTCCCCCCTCACCTTCCCCATCCCTTTCCATTGCTAAGGTTCTCTCTTCTGTTTTCACAAGGCCCCTTTTCTTTGTTCCTTTTTATTCTCTGGCATCCACAGATGAAAGGAAACATACTGCCCTTAATAGGACTGCTCTTTATCCAGAATTTAGTGCCCCTTCCCAAACCCTCCCTACCATCCCCCAGACCCCAGGTTGATCCCTGTGGGCCAGCATTCCACACTTGCCAACCGCAGCAGGATCTGAGTGCCACCTCCAGTTTCTGCTTTCACTCACAGAGGAGCAGCTCTGTCCGGCCTCAGCAGAACGCCAGCACCCGTGCACGCTAGCAAAGAGCAGCAGCCACAGCCCCTGAGGGGAGCGGGCGCCCTTCCTGCAGGCCTGCGGGCTCAGCCATCCTGTCTTGGAGCAGGGCCTCTCCCGGGCTTCCATGCCCTGATGCATATTTCTGCCATGCTGCCCTGCTGGTGGAGGCCTCTATTTCCCACTGTTCTTCCTTCTCTTCCCGCCCGGGCTGTTTTGGGGAAATGGTACCACAATCCTTCTAGTCACCAGCTTCTGTCCTCAGAGGCCTGTTGTCCCCCCATCAAGTCAGTCATCAGCACCTATGGAGTCTCTCCAAATGCATCTAGCCCGGGCCGGTGCGCCTCTCCTCAGCCCAGCATCCAGCCTCTCTCCGTCCCAGCCCTCGAGGCCCCGGCCCCACAGCCAGGATGCCCAGGCTGCCCAGACTGCCCACCAGCACTGCTGCCTTGCCGGCCTCCCACCTCCCAGCCTTGGCTGCAGAATCCCCGTTCCTTAGATGTCAACGCAACTCTGCCAACCGGCTTCTGGCTTTCCAACTGCTCCTGAGTCCCTCCATTCACAGCAACCCCTCACCTCCCCAGCCTTTCCCTTCCCCAGGAGGGAAATTGAAGACAGTTTAAAATAGAACAAATCAAAGTGCAGGGGCTGATGCCAAGCGCTGCTCAGCAGGAATCACGGGAGGTGCCAATCCCTCCTGCGGGAAGGCCTCCCCCTGCGGGCTCTGCCCGCCCCACTTCGCCTCCTCCCGTATGTTCAGATCCTGCCAGACTTGCATCCAGCTGGTGGAGATGATGTTCAGACTGCAGGCTGCTGGCAGTGTGCAGGGAGCCAGGAGGGAGGAGCTCTAATGGACTGAGACGCGGCCCTGCCGGACTCCCAGGCCACCGCTTCCATCTGCCCTGGGCGCAGACCAGAGCATGCCCTGCAGGCCCCTCTGTGAGGCCTGGGCCCAAAGAAAATGGCAGAGAGAGAGAGAGAGGGAGAGAGAGAGGGAGAGACAGAGACAGAGACAGGACTCCTAGGTCCAACTGAATTTCAGATCAACAACGAACAATTTGTTAGTATAAGTATGTCCCAGGCAATATTTGAGACATACTTATGTTGATAACATTTTCATTTGTTGTTGACCTGAAATTCATGTTTAACTGGGCATATTTAACATATTTAACTGTTTTGTCTATGCATGTTCTGAACCTGACAACCTTAAGTTGGCGATTAGGAATCTGACTGGGTGAGTCTCCTATCTTGTCCTTCCAGCAAAACAGAAGGAAGGAGACATGGGTAGGAGGGTAGATTCGTGTCCTAGGAGGGTGGGTCCTTCCTGCTCTGTGAGCTTCTCTTTGGTGGTGGCTGGCAACCTGGGCTCTGACCTCTGCTGAGGTAGCCAGGTGGACTTGTCCCCTCTATGTCTCTGGGTCTCTGTTTTCTCTCCCTCTATGGCCAACAGTCATTAGAGGTGGGATTACCCTAATCCATTATGACCTCATCCTACCTTGATGACGATGAAAAAGACCTGTGTCCAAATAAAATCACATTCTCAGGTGTCGGCACACAGGACTGGGGGTCCCTCTTTGTCCCAGCCGAGAGCACTGAGTTTGCACTCACTCTGCATACACTCACATTCAATGATCGAAGTGACCAGAAAACTGACCAGAGCTGGGCACAGTGGCGCAGGCCTAGGATTCCAGCTATCCAGGAGGCCGAGGCAAGTTCTAGGCCAGCCTGGGAAACTTCTCAAGACCCTGTCTCAAAAAAGGCTGGGATATAGTTCAGTGGTAGAGGACCTCTAGGATAAATCCCCTGTATCACTCCCCCCACCAAAAAAGAAAGAAAGATCAAATATTTGCTTGCAAAGTCCACAAAGTCAAATCCAAGGCAGAAGAGACTGGCATGGTGGGGCACCCAGGGTCAGAATGAAGGCAGGAGCTGGCCGGAAACTGCAAGGAGCCCATCAGAAAGGACACCTACCCAGCTGGACTGCAGAGAGCAGCCGAATGCCACCTGCAACTGCCACAAGAAAGCTTTGGAAGTGGCCGGTGTGTGCAGGGGCCGATAGTCAAAGGAGGGGAATCGCACACCGGCCTGCTGGAAGGCTGTCTGGTCAAATATCCCCCATCCCCAACCCAGCCCAGGCTCTGCCCCGACCAAGTGCCTGGGGCCTGCCAAGGGAGGGTGGAGGCCAGGAGGGTGAAAGCTCCCAAAGAGGTTGAGCTTCAAGGACTTCCTCTCTTCCTCCGAGCTCAAGGGGCACGTGAGTGACCCGCAGCTGCTCCCCAGGGACCTCTTGGGCTCCAGCTTCTGCCCCCACCAGGACTCTGGCCCCAGCCCCCGTGGGAGCTGTGTCTGGGACCCTGGGCCTGACTGTGTCGTGAGATCTACTAGGCTGCAAGCTAATAGGGAGGCTGGGGCCCTTCACTGATTATGTGGGCCTCTCTGGGTGAAGAAGCATTCTTTCAGTGACCTAATAGTCAACTGTTAATTAATGGAGCCCCTTGCCTGGGTAGCCATCATAAATAGTAACTGAGTAGAAAGTAGTGCATTAACTCAAAGCATTAAAACCAGCAATAGTACTTGGGAGGCTGAGGCAGGAGGATCACAGACAGGTTCGAGGATAGCCTCCACAACACAGCAAGACAGCAACCTAGCGAGACCCTGTTTCAAACGCAAAAACATAAAATGGGGTGGAGGTTTAGCTCCGAGGTAGAATGCCCCTGGGTTCAATCCCTGTCTCCACTCCACGCATACTGTGGACAGCTCTTTCTTAGGAGCCATTTGCCTCCCTCCCCTTGGGGTATATCTTCTCTCAGACTCAGGGAGAATGTGATGCAGTAACACCTTCTGGAAGCCCACTGCCCTGCCCTCGGGGCGGGCACCATTCTCCCCCTGAGCCACAGCCCTTGCCCTTCGCAGAGGAGTTGGTAGTCTCTGAGAGATCTGTCTGCTCATTGCCTGGGTCTTCAGGGGAACCCTTGATTTTCTGGGTCTGCAGCTGTTTCCTTCTATTCAGACAAAGATTCAAACCATCCTCCTTCCCTTCCCCCCAGCCTGAGCAGTTACCCTTAAATACCTGTAAGAATCCTCAGAGACGGGGAATTCAAAGGCGGGGTCCTCTGCTGTGCGGCAGTGACACACAGCCAGATGCACGTGGAGAGATTCGATGCATTTAAGATGCTCTGATCTTTCTGTGCTACTGAGTATTCCCGGGCCTCGTGGGAATTCTGGCCTTCGGGCCTCCTGTGCCTCGATTTGTATATCTTTTGTGAAGTGCCATAGTGTGACCAAGACAGGCCCTGACATGATTAACGGAATATTTTAATGTAAAGAAGAGTGACTCGCTTCTGAGTAATCGGCTCACACGCCTCCACCTGAGCCCTGTCTTCAGTCAGGACACTTTTGCACAGAGACACACTGCCTTTCTCTGATGGGGAAGTGACAACTCAGCCTCCTCGGAGGGAAAGAGGGGCAGGCCCCGAGAGACCCGTGCACAGGAGACTGGGGGGTGGGTGGGGGTGGAGGAGGAGGTCCTGAGATTCTGTGATTGCCTGCCTGTCCTCAGCCAGAGAACAGGAGAGAACAGTGCAATATAAGGTAGCCATGTCTCCTGATAGAAGGGAGAACCCCAAATGGCAGGAGCCTAGAAAACGGCAGGACTTTGTTCTGAGCCAAATATGGGGGAGCAGAAGGAGCAGCCAGAAAGCCTCTCCTCTCCTCTCCTCTCCTCCTCCTCCTCCTCCTCCTCCTCTCTTCCTCCTCCTCCTCCTCCTCCTCCTCCTCCTCTCTTCTTCCTCCTCCTCCTCCTCTCTTCCTCCTTCTCCTCCTCCTCTT